>JAUEJL010146883.1:0-10518 GCA_032274825.1 Drosophyllum lusitanicum | reverse complement strand
GTCATACTTGCCTGTTGTGTGGTAGTCAACTTTGATATTTCTGGACTTAAAAATTTATAACCTGATTTCACACATCAGGTAGCTAAATATTATACACAGAAAAAAGTTGTTTGCATACAATGAAAGAATTATGAAAATTGGTTGTATAATTTTTAAAAATTTAACGTTGGTTGTATACCAAGGTTATCAAGATCGAGATATTACTTAAAATCGTTTTTATCTTTGCAAAATTGGATCGTAAGATCAGGATCTTAAGATCCTACCATACGTCACTAGAGTTTTTTTAGTTTTTTATATGCTATAATTTTTATAAAAAATCTTTAAATAAAATTTGATAGGTTGATTAATAGTGATTTATTTATTTGAATTAGCTTTACCGTTCTCTGTGGAGATGATACCTGGACTTATCATTGCTATACTGTTTGATGTAATTTTTATATGCTATAATTTTTATAAAAAACCAACTACATAACATTTTTTATATGCTATAATTTCATCACAATTCATTGGTTTAATATCATAATAAAATTTAATATATGACTCTTAAACATAATCAATAAATCTATTACACTGTGCACAACATTAATTCCTTATTTCATAAGAAATTCTTCTTCTTGTGAACCACTATCTCTTATAATAAATAAAAATAAAAAACGTGACATGTGCGTAAAGTAGAAAAATGCGAACAATTTCTTTTAGCACCACTTAAAAAATGTAAAAATAATAGTAATAATAAAAATATGTAAAAAATAAAAATGTAAAATAATATTAATAATTAAAACATAAAAAAAATTACGATCTTGCGATCCTAAATACGATCATACCAATTTGCGATCCCAAGTACGATCCGGCGCGTTTTTTTAGTTGGTGGGATCGTACGATCCTTAGGAACTACAATTAAAATCGCGATCTGATCGTAGGACCGTACGATCCCACCAACTAAAAAACGCGCCGGATCGTACTTAGGATCGCTAATAGGATCGTATGATGTGTTTAAGTGTCGCACATTCAAATTTTATTATGATATATATAAAAAACCAACGAATTGTGGTGAATTTTTTATTTAAAAGTTTGGATCGTACGAATTGTGGTGAATTTTATTATGATATATAAAACCAACTAATTGTGGTGAATTTTTTATTTAAAATTTTATTATGATATTTAAAAGTTTGGACGGTTTGTTATTTTTTTTAAAACTTTAGTGACTTGTGGGGTAGGATATTAAGATCTCGATCCCATTTTACAAAGACAAATACGATCATAGTGTAAGACTGTAAAGATCCCGATCTTGATAATCTTGGCTTCGTGTCATGCTAGTTTTAGCTTTTACAAAAATTAAATGGGGTGAGAGAGGCTCGAACTCTCGACCTCAGGATCACTCAGTAGCTATGAGACCTACGCGCTAGCCAACTGCGCCACCACCCCGATGTTTGAGTCTTTCTAAAAGTTATTGATATTGTAATATTGTCTTTCTTATCTAGTTAAATTCAGCGTATTTTTGCTTTGAGCAACATCGTTGTCGTTGATCCTTCCATGTTGCATCATGGAGAGCAATTTCGATCCGGTAGAACCCTAATTTCTTGTTTTGATATCTCTTCCAAAACATGTTTTGAAGTACTTGAAGTTTTGTTTCGCATTTTGTTTTCTAAATCTGTGAACTTAACAGGATCTGATTAATGCAATTTTCAAAATGGTGTGGAGCAAGAAAGCACTAGGTTAGCTTTCTCCTACACATAGATCAAATCACAATCAATCTGCTTCAGAATAAATTTTTCTGGTAGAATTTGTGTATTTACCGAGCTACATTCGTTTCGATTTCAGAGCGGGAGAAGAATGACGACGGCGAGACTTCCAAGGGCGAGGTAAAACACATTTAATTATCGTAACTTAACTTCATTAGAGAAATTTTGCGTTTGTGATTTTTGTGTTAAATTTGTGTGAAATTTGTAATATATCATCAGTTAGAGGTCAATTTCGATTGTAGCAGTGTAAAATTCCCGGTGTATGAGATGAATGATTATGATTTTAGTCTAAACAGATGTTCACTGCACACAACTTTTACTCCTTTTGTTTTACATTAACATTTGATACTTTGTTTTTTCTCAAATATGTATTGATTTGCTTTAATCAGTTTTTTTTTTGGACTGTTTATGATTTTACAATGCAGGACCGAGCAGGAACATCGAAGAAAAACCGTCCGACTTCTGGTAAGAAGTGTTTTTACTAACTCTAAATTGATTAACTAATAAATTTTGTTTTGGAGTTCCTGGCAAGGGAAATTATTGCTCACCCATGGTTAGCTTGATGTGATAACAATGTACTATTGGTGCAGCCAATTCAAATGGTTTAAAGCTGAGTTGTGAACTACTTCGACTCTTCGTCTCAGGTAGTTCTTTATCGATTGCTGCCATTATCAATATGAAGGAAGTTGCCTATGTGCAGTTTCTTCCAAGTATAATTTATGAAGCTACCTTTTTTTGTTTTCCTTTTTTTGGGGATCTTTTTGGTCAATACAGAAGCAGTCCAACGAGCTGCCACTATTGCTGAAGCTGAAGGCAGAAACAGGATAGAAGCAACGCATCTGGAAAGGATACTTCCTCAGTTACTGCTAGATTTCTAAGGTACTATAGGAGGTAGAAGAATTAGGCTTTACCATGACTGCAAGTGTGGTTTCTCTTAGAATTTGTGAATGTGAACTTAATCAATTCAACTAAAGTTATATATGTGTTACATCAATCATCGATGCAATGAAAAATCACTCTAGAGCTTTCTGATCACTTGTCATTACATCTTTTGTTGGTAAACCCAAGATTTCTTTTGAGAATGTCCCTGTCATAGCACAACTGTTTAAACCTGGATTTACATGCTTGTCATGTTCTCTATATTTTGTTTAAAAGAAAGTAAAACTTCAATATTAAAGTACGAGAAAATATATATCTTAATCCTTGTAGCCTTTTGCATTGATCTGGTTTTTTCTTTTACCATACTTTAATGATGTAGTGAGTGGTGCATATAGTGGGATAATGAAAGAAATTTAGAATGTAGCTATAGTCGGGCTCAAGTTGAGTCTGGTTCTTTAATCTGAATAAAGGAAGAACAAGCTGTCACTCTTGTAAATTGCAAGTAGAAATACGAATAACACACCATTGGTTACTTATTTGAAAAACTACAAACCAGTGTCACACTTCTAGTAGCACCTCCTCACTGGTCCTAATACTAAAACAACTAACAAACATCAGTTGATATTTAATTGAAACACAACAAGCATTAGCCTTAATCAGTACAACAACGAAACATAAAGAATTTCTCCATTGTCCGACCACATTCTGAACAAACCACCACCTCAGGGATCCCACCGCTGATTCCAGGAATTATAAGTCGGTTGCAATGCTGTGGAGTATGCAATTTTGCCAAGTATGCTTTTAATGCAGGGACAAAACCGTTTACCTGTGCATCTCCTTCCCAATTCTCATACTCTTTTAAGCTCTTCAATGCCAAATCAGCATTTGCCCTTGTCATCTCTCTTGATCCCTTACATATCAATGCCCACCCTTGGTCACTTCCGTCAAAGCTCATCATGGTCATCACCTCCTTCATAACTGGGTCGTTTTCAAAACTTTTCTCATGTTGAATCTTTGAGTGCAACATGCTCTCAAGGCGGGTCCAGAAGTACCACACAGAGGTGGGATCGGGCCAAGTATGGCTTAGCTTTTCCTCGCTGATGGTTGTACATATTTTCCTTATTCTCTCCTTTGTTCCGCTCTTTCCCACATAAACCATCTCCAATGGGATTCCTGCAGTTTTAGCAGTACTTGCTGCTAACTTTGTAAAATTTCTGATCCAATCTAGGCCATCTCCTCCATACAAGCATATGAATTTGTTTTCAGCAATCTAGCAATGCACATCATCAAACTAGTTACTATATTATTTTTGCTTATTAACAATTGGGTAAACTTATTAGAATGCTACTAAGTAATTTAATTTACCCAACGTAATATATATTGGTCAATGTCGTCGACCAATAACTCCAGTGTCCAAGATTCTTCCTTCCATAATGCGTCCTCTTTCATGCTAGTGAATGGGTAAGCAATATTTCGCCAAATCCAGACCATGTGGAGTGCATTTGGTGATGTGACTCTGCCTTGCGGGTCTAACACTACTAAAATCGGCTTCTTTTCAAAGTGCCACACTTGTTTGATGTACTTGATGACTGCTGGTTCTAACAATGTTGGGTGATGCAGCATATGCCAGATCATCATTGATGTAAGCTGCTCGAGCTTGTGTTGATTTGAATCATTCCATGCTGTCAAATTGTTCACAACCGGTACCCACACGACTTCATAGTGAAGATCTGGTTGTGTTCTCGACTCTTTGTAGATTTGAGTGAGAACTAGAATCTCTTCATGGGAGATATCGAGGTCTGATATGAGCATCAACACAGTCTTTTTCCTTAGCACGTCCACATTAACCTGTTTTGATCATGATGATAGAGGAATTAAATCAGTTAATTAGTCCAACTAAAAGTAAATTAAACATCCAAGAAAGTTTTAGGAATTTAAATAATTACCCTTGCTTTCGACGAGCCATCAAGAAGTGGATGAATGTCATCCTTGGCACAAAACAAGGCCTTGAGGATCTTCAAGTTGTCTAAGTGAGACACATCAAAGATTCGTACGAGCATGAGAAAATATTCATCATGTTGCTTCTCCTCTGCAACAATGTTATTTATGATGAACGTTAACTCTCTTTTTTGGTTTGCTTTTGAGTTCTTTTAGGATCATTAAAACTGCAAAAAGAAAAAGTTTAAAGACTTGCCTATGTTTTGATGGCAGAGGAGGAGGAGTGCTTTAAGGTGCTCGTGAATGTTGTGAACCTTGTGAGCCAAGCTCGAGAGTTCCCATGCCTCTGAGGTAGCTGTGATGTACCTGCAATGAGCATATAACAAATTATATCTTGTTTTCTTTCTTTTTTAAATATCTTGTTTATATTATAGAGTGATGATGGTATGTAATAGCAACTTCTTTCACAAGTGTATCGATATATGCAACATATATATTTTTTGCTACACCCTAAATCATTGTATAAAATGCGTTCAGCTTTTTAAGATTCAGTGAACATAGATTGCCAAGGTGAACATGTTTTTAAATTGAATTATCCGGATGCAACACTTCAGGAATGTTGCATAAAACAAATCTGTTGTCAAAATTTAATGAGTTAGGGTGTAAACAAAAAGATATGTTGCATAATTTGGTACATTTGTGAAAGTACTTTGCTATTACATGTCATTATGATTATCCCTATTGTTTTTGAAATTGAAGTGAAGCTTTTATATGCTAGCTTAGTAGCTTGTAAAGAACGGGGTGTTTAGATGTGTGTACTGAAGTGATTGTGATTTTAAGTAACTAGAATCGGACAATCAGTTGTAATAACATGAGATGTAGGAGATCGTGCTTGAATGTGCTTCCAATAATCAGTTTTGAAACACAAACCCAATTGCCCAAGAAAAATAGCCTAGTTCTCGAATCAAAAGACAAGGAAGAAAAGAAAAAAAGAACTTGCTCGTAGTTCATGCCTAAGAGGCTTGTTAGCTGAGAGGCACAAGCCACCATACTCTTGATGGACCAATAAGCGGCAGTGGGAATATGAGTCAATGCTGTGGACTTGGGTGGTGTGTCATCCTGGAGATATTGATAAGGTAGGTTCTTGAAGGCAATGATACACTTGGTCACATCCAACATGGCCTTAATGAGGTTATTTATGGCATCAAAACGAGGTTTGAGTGATTTATAATGTTCTATGATGTTTGGCAATTGTTTTAGCAGGGCTACCGATTTAGCAAGTGGATTCGTAGCAAATAATTGAGCCACAAGCCAAAACTCTCCAAAGTTGACTGCAAAGGCCCCTAACGATATTACCACTTTGGCTTCCCATGTGTAGCTCGATAGCATGTTCAGGATTGCTATTGTTGACGAATGAGCATCTGCTCCACCAGAGCACTTGCAAGAAAACTGTCAACCAAAGCAGCAATTAGGGCTTTGCAATACTTTGTGCATATGTATTTGTGTTAATTTTTGAGGTGGCAAATGAGGGGGTTGCTTAATATGTCGAAATAGGTAACCTGGTACTGGTCTGATAGTGTCCTAAACTTTGTATTTAATATTTTTTGTTGCATATGATTACAGAAAATATATGTTATTACATTAATAATATAATTTTAAATAAGATGATTTAGATAATAAGTATATGTTGGGCGAAATTTTGACCTGATCAACTCATTTCACTGTTTCCTTTATAGTTAAGTTTTTTTATTTGACCGACTACTGGGGGAAAAAATATTCGAATTGACGCGTTTATAAGTGAATGGGTCAAAGTTGTCATATGTAGTTAATATGACATAGCAATTTACATACTAACCTCACAGGATATTTTATGGATGACATGAGCCAACCCATCCGAGATCCCATCAACATCTTCAAAGGCTGTGAAATCAACTTTCTCTTCTCCAGCCAATGCTCCAATATGCCCATCATGTGTGCCCTGCAATAAGCGGTCATATCTGTAACTTTTAGTATCAGTCAAAACGGAATGGGTCAGGTTGGGTTGGTCCAGATGGAAGGCTTTTTGTTTGTATGTTTTGAATACTCAACACTTTCAACCTGTTTGACCAATACAACCCATGTGACCCGTTAGGGCTAAAAGTAAATGTTAACCTAAATCAAATAATCCATATGTAAATGGGTCAGATGGTTCCTCCCCTCCCTCACCCCCACCAAAATGGCCCACACCCACACACACTCAAAAAGCATTAAACTTAACACTTATTGATCATACATACATTAATCACACCATCAATGTTTGCAGGAATGGCATGATGGAATGCTTCTTCAATGACATTAAGAATAGGATCCAAATCAACTTCACGACCATCGGGTGAATGGGTTGCCACAACCTGCTTCATCATGGCACTGTCATCAGAGGAACTGAACACTCTCCGTTCCTTCTTAACCAGTTGCTGCTGCATTTTCTGGTTTCTGTTGGACTGTTTTGGCTCAAAGCTGAAGAATTAAAAAGAGAGAAGGTAAGTTTGGTGTGTGGTTTTTCGGTTACGCCATATCCAGGCAATATATAATGATCAAAAGATGGGGAATATTTCAAAGTTAAAATTGGATCAAGTACCTTACTTGCATGTAGGTATTAACCCTAAAAATTAAAGCTATTTTTCCTTTGGATAAGCTAGTGGTCCCTCTATGTATTTTAGGTTTAGTGTAATTTTTTTCCTTTGTGGAGTGATTGTGAGTCTTTTTTTACTTAGAAACCAAGTTAAGGTTCACAAATTATAAAGTAAATGAAAGACAGATGTAGGTTTTTCTCATTTATTGGATCCTTGGGAGAACTTAGATGTGATTGTGGGTTGGTGATGAGGTTGAAAACAATGGACGGGTCAACTTCGTTGGTAACAAGTTAACACGCGTAACTTTAGTATAGATCAAAACTAGCTAACCCACACGCTTTTTAAAAAAAAATCATCTATAAGTGTCCTTGGGAGAACGTAGATGTGATTATGGGCGGGTGCCAATGACCCCCTGGGTGTAACAAATTAGAGGTGGTAAAATGGACGGCCACGGGTAATTTTGGTATGGGTCCAAACCAGTTGAGCGAACCCACAAACACCGGGTTTTTGTAATCTATTTACAGGGTCCTTTGGATACTAATAGTGTTCGTTGAGCTAAAACCTACCTTAGGGTAAAATTGGAATGATACACAACAAGAAACAAATAGGAAACGAGAATCATAAAGTTATAAACACGCATGCAGAAAGAATAACCACGTTTTTAAGTTTTAATGGAAGATGATCTTAGTACGAGGTTTTAGATAGATTGATTTTATTTTAATATATTAATTATTTATTTATAAAATTAGAAAAAAAACATTATGTGATAATCATTAGTGGTTCTTTTGCTTTCCTTACTCTCCATAAAGCTGAAGGAAGTGAATAAAGCCAGCGAAGGTTTGGGTCGGGTGTATTTGCATCTCTCTAGGTTTTTCAATATAAAAATGGAGTATAAAGTGCATGGTTGTTTACACGTAACACGTGTATCATTTATATATGTAAACAATACAAAATGATCGATGCCTTAACTGTAGATTATTTGGGAAAAATAATGAATAAATAAATTTAGAATAATACAAGATAACAAGTGAGAATGATAAAACGCCCACCTTCATTCTCTGACTACAATTACGTGTTGTCTTTAGGGTGTATCTTAGGGTTTGGTTTTTTCAATGTCTTACCTTCCTCGTACCCGTATTAGGTGGGATTATATGTGGCTGTTGTTGGTACATGCTATCTAAGTAACACGTCGTTATCTTTAATGTCTGATTGTAATTGTGTGATTTCGTAGAAGGGATAGGTTTCAAGTAATATACGAATATGTGATAAAACATGCGTTTCATTTGTAACCCTATTGTATAAGTATTCATATATTCAACGTTGATATTTTACAAATCATGTAGCT
Source organism: Drosophyllum lusitanicum (assembly GCA_032274825.1). Lineage (NCBI taxonomy): Eukaryota > Viridiplantae > Streptophyta > Magnoliopsida > Caryophyllales > Drosophyllaceae > Drosophyllum > Drosophyllum lusitanicum. The sequence goes on along the minus strand of JAUEJL010146883.1, from coordinate 2,002 downwards.
TTAGGGGTTTAGAATAACTAATATGGTATTCGCATATAGTGTCGATAGTGAATGGTTTCTGTCTTGTAACATGTTCATGTAGTAGCCTGTCTTCGTTCAACTGATACACAGGGAGAAAAAGGTAGTTGTCAGCAGTATCCATCTTTTGATGGACAAAAAAATAATTCCAACACCTTAGTTGACTATCTATATGTTATTTTAGATGAACATAGACAATTTTAGTTACATACATCATGTATGTCGAACACTTGATTGTGAACATCCATTTTGAATTGAAAGAGAGTTCTGAAACATCGAAACACACTAGAATACTAATGTGCACCTAAATTTATATATGATAATATTCATCTTTTACCAAAAAAGTTATTTATGGATATTATTAGGGGAGACTTGGAGATCCAGCTTATGCACTATTTGATCCACAAGGTCAAGATCAAATAAGCGCTTATTCTCTTTTTTTAAGTAAAGATATATTTCTAACCCCTTAGTAACTACTACTCAATCAAGGGAGACATGTTTCTAGTTCGTGTTTTTTTCGGAAATCCAAAAGGAGGCAGGATTCCTAATTATCCGTAACTTGATCATAATGACATGTATTGGTTGTGTAATCTCATATATCTGGCCATTCTCAACCGTAATTTTGATTTATTGGCAAATAAGCGAAGAAATAGAGTCATCGTCCCACTTGACTCGATTCAAGAAGGTGCGAACAACTAATACCTTCTTCATAATCCTTGACTCAACAAAAATTTCCAGAAATGTTATTCTTTGTAGTAATAGTATTCTTGCTTATTTCGATAATCCTTGATATACAATAAAGAGCTTGTGAGTTACTAAATATGAGGCTATAGGATTGAATTCAATCTTCATCGAAGAGGATTTGATTGAGTATTGATGGTTCAAGGATTTTGGCCAAAATACCAAAAGGAAGTAGATCCATTTTTTATTCTTGTAGAAGTCAACATTTTGGTCGTATTTCTTCCACGATGGTACGTCACAATAGCACTATCGCGGTAGATACACAAATCACTTTAAAATAGAAGTCTAGTAAGTGGATTTGTGCGAGTGAAAGAAAGAAGAAAAATTAAATTGATAATCTTTTCTAGATATATACATTTTTCTAGAAAGACAAATAAGGTACTCCGATAGATACCACTAGAGAACAAAATTCCAAAGAATACTAAAAATCGATTAATTGACTCAATATGCAAGGATTGAAACCTTCTAGGTACGAAAAAAAGTATTTTTATTTTAATTCAACATGTAGTCTCATGTAAAAAATGTATGGTGTAAGTTAAGGAAGAGTATTCCCCTCAGATCTCTTGCAGGAAAGTGATTATTCTACAACTTCTGGCTGTCGATTATATCATTTATTACAACCTGATTCTTGAAATTTTGGAACAAGTATTCAATTAGTTTGGGATTGTTTAGTGTTGAACTGCGACCAAGACAAAAAGATTGAAAAAGCGTGTGATTCCTTTGTTGAAATAAGGACAAATGGTTTAGTTAGAGATTTTCTAAGAAACGTCTTAGCAAAGTCCGTCTGTTTAGATGACAAAATTAAGAATCTCAATTTTTGATAATTTTGTCATCATCCAATTGTTCTCGAATAGCCAATAAGCCTATTCAACAATGTAAAATCTCCTAATGTGATAAAAAAAAGCAATAAAAATGACCCTCGTTCCAGTTAATAATTCGTTGGGCTCTTTAGGAACAAACTTTATACTTTTGATTTATTTTTTCATTTAATAATCCATAATTAGATGTTGGTAACTATTTGCAACTCTACAATGCAAAACGAACTTTCAAATACTTAAGTAATAAGTATTATCTAAAAATGGTACAGTGTATGATCCTTATGTTGGAGATGTTGGGGAGATAATCACTTCACCCTAATAATCAACTTTGCCTATCCTAAAACATAGAATTTGATGATAACCAAATCCTACATTCAGTATGACTTAGAAAGAATTCAAACATGTGTTGTTTGAATCAGTTTATG
>JAUEJL010146862.1:0-10520 GCA_032274825.1 Drosophyllum lusitanicum | reverse complement strand
AAAATATAGCAAGACCGGTCTCAAATTAAAGAGCACAATTTTCTCATTAATTTGGTATAATTTTCGTAATTTAACACATTTCCATTTGAGAGATATATTAGTTTTAGAAAATAGGGGGTAATATAAAAATGTCCATACTATCCTGTCCCATTTAAAATATATAAAAAAGACAGAAAATTAAATGATTGGTCAGAAATGGTTCTCACAGTTCTCATACGAAAAACAGTTCTCGTTTGAACCGCTCCCTATATATATATATGACAAAAAGGTATTATCCCTTTGTACAAATGTTTCAGCAAATGTGTAACATGGTATACATCAGCCTCTTTTTCTGTACTTTTTGTTTGTTTTTGAACTGTTTTGGTAATAACTAATAAAATAGTTAACAGATGGTGACCTGATGCATACTTATATATAAACACTTTTTCTACAAAAGTTGAAAATGACCATGGCTTAACCTATGGCTTATCTTGCCGGTTTATGCTTTAGTGGGCCGGGGTATGATTATTATTTATTAGCATATTCTCCCTTACCAAAGACTTTGACTGATCGATCAGTGTATAATATTCATGAATTTTTTTTGTTGTTTTTTTTAAGCCAAATTGCTAGTTCTTATTATGTCTTTTAGTAAGAACTAGCTTGTTATATAAATTTTTTTTAAGAGGGATAAAAGAATGGTTTCGTAATTACTACTACTTGTTACTTCAAGACGAGTAATCTTTTTCCTTAAAGCAATTTTGCTCCTACCAACAAAAGTGGTGTGCTTTGGGTTAATACCGGTGAATTGCCTCCCAAGATACAATGAAGCAACGTATGTAGAATTACTTTTAACATTACGCGAAGTGGTGAAAGAACTGGATGAATTATTGAATTTTTTAAGTCTTTCAAAGCACTAGAAGATTGTGCTTTTTTAGCAACACTATTATCCTGGTGTAGAAATTATCATTGTATTTATAGGCAAATCGCGACCCTTTGAATGGTCATCACACCTCTTCAAACAGTCACCTTTAGTGACTGTCTGCGAACCATTTCGTCCAAAATTTGTAAGTGCCACCACTTTACTGACTGCTCGATCATCACCAATGAACCATTGTGACTGCAGTTTCATAACTGCCACATTTTAGTGCCTGACGGTACCGTTGTTAATAAACCATTGCGACTGCAGTTTTCTAAATGCCACCTTTTAGCGACTAAAACATACCTTATACCCTTTTCTCTCATTTCCTGAAGTGTCAACCCAAAAAATGACATTTTATTTCCAAGATGAATATATTCTTCAGTTATTGTACTCATGCTAATGATCAATGGTTTAATAAAAAAGAAATCTTGAATCTTTAGAACCTGCCCCTTTTCATTTATAATTTTAAACTGATATTCAATTAGGTGCAGACATAGATATAACTCCAAAGAAAGTTTGGCAAATTGGCTAAATGTCATCCGAAAATGGGGCCTCAAAGATTAAAAAAAGAATATTTTTCAATCAAAAACTGTCATTGAGGTTTAATATGTTTATGAGATTCATCATATGCACAAGTTGTCCACACCTTGTATCAACAAAATGGTGATTTTCTTTGGAGTTATGATAGGCCTACTATGCTGTACAGTGCTCTTAGCTTTGTTCAAGTTTTTTCACAAATTTTGGTGGGTTCCGAAGCGTATAAAGAACTTAATGAGATCACAAGGAATAAATGGACCTCCTTACAGTTTGATCTACGGCAACGCCAAGGATGTTTTCATCATGATAAAGAGATCCATGAGCTTGCCCATGGACATATCACATTACATATTCCCGCGACTTCAACCTCATATCGATTCATGGTTCCAGTTATATGGTTCGTGTTATATTAATAGTTGTGTCAATGTTCTACAAAAGTTTTTGAATTTTGTCTTGTTGCAGGAAAGAACTTTCTATATTGGCAAGGTCCTCAAGCTGATTTAGTTGTCACAAAACCAGAGCTCCTTAAGGAAATAATGAGTAACAGAGATATTTCAATCTGGAAACCAGATCCACCTCCTTTTCTGAGAAAGATACTTGGAGATGGTCTAATTTCATCTAAAGGTGATAAATGGGAAAAACAACGGAAACTGGCAAATTATGCTTTTCATGGTGAAAGATTGAAAGTAAGTTCAAGTATGTAAATTTACAAATCAAACTTATAAAATTAGTAAATCAATTTGCCTCTCAGATTATATGTGTGTGTGTGTGTAGATTTCCTTAACTCTTCAACACGCTTATGATTTTACACCAAAGGTTTTCCTTGTCATTTTGTTGACTTATCGATGTTATTTCAGTTAGGGACTCTTTATAATAGATATTTTGATTAGGAAATTGCAAAAACACATGTTGAAACACTTAAAAAAGCATATTCATATCCAATTGAAATAGCTTTAATAATAGGAGCATTAATTTGCGCATGGCATGCATTTTGAAGAAGGTCTGTTGACTTTAAAGCAATAATCAGCAGTTGTAAAATAAGAAAAACTTAAATGACTTTTAACTTATTTATGGAAGTTAGGCTTCATCAAAGCATATTACAAAAATTCATATGCATGTCACTATGCATCTTTCTTGCTAGTATGAACTTTGAAACTAATATTACTCCATTTTCTTGATTAGTTTACAGTTGCAACCAAATCAAACCATATATGAAGTACACTGACTCAAATTAAATTGTTTAAGGATGCATATTGAATGTAAATGTGATTCCTGAAAATGATAGGTATTTGTTTTCTTGTTGATCATTTGTGTGTAGAACATGGTTCCAGCCATGATTGAAAGCGTTGAGATGATGTTAAAAAGGTGGAAAGATAATGGAACCACGGAGATGGAAGTCTATGAAGAGTTCAAGATTATGACATCAGAAGTCATTTCAAGAACTGCGTTCGGCAGTAGCTACGAAGAAGGAAAGCAAGTTTTTGAAAAGCTTGGGGAGTTAAGCCTATTAGTTGCCAAAAACACATACAAAATTAGACTTCCTGGTTTTGGGTAAATTTAAGTTTTCTGGCTACCTTTTGCATGTAGGAATATGCTTGTACTGATTAAACTGTTGTTATATCTTTGATCTGAACTTCACAGGAAGATATTCAGAAATAAGGATGATGTGGCATCTGATAAACTGCAAGCAGGCATTCGAGATCTGATTGTAGAGATGATTAGAAGCAGAGAGAAGACGATAGTTTCAGGAGATGAAGGAAACTCGAAGACTGATTATCTTGGACTGCTTTTGAAGGCACATCATGATATCCATGATAATTACAAGCTCTCCATACAATATATAATTGACGAGTGCAAAACTTTTTTTTCTGCTGGCCATGGAACAACCTCTCTTTTGCTCTCGTGGGTTACTCTTCTTCTAGGAATCCATACTGAATGGCAAGAGAAAGCAAGAGAGGAGGTGCAACAATTTTTTGGTAAACAAAACCCAACTTCAGAAGGCATAGCAAGACTCAAGACAGTAAGCTTATTTTGATCTAACAATCAGACTTTTCCAGTTCCTTTTTCTAATTTTATAGTAAATTCCTTGATTCTTTGTATCTTATAGATAGGCATGATAATCAGTGAGACACTAAGATTATACCCTCCTGTGTGTTCTATATACCGAAAAGTTCCAAGGGAAATGGAAGTTGGAAATCTGATTCTTCCTGCAGATATAAATTTGCAAATACCAGCATTAGCACTTCATCAAGACCCCAGAATATGGGGAGGAGATGCCCATCTTTTCAATCCGGAAAGATTCTCAGAAGGGACTGCTAAAGTAACTGACAAGAATCCTGGAGCTTTCCTCCCTTTTGGTTATGGACCTCGAATCTGTGTAGGGTCCAGTTTTGCGATAAATGAAGCCAAAATCACCCTCTCGATGATCTTACAAAGTTACAGATTCACCCTCTCTCCAAACTATGTTCATGAACCAGTTTATCATATAACACTTCGCCCAAAGTCCGGTGTTCTGATAAAATTTCAAGCACTCTAAAGCTCCACTTTTTGTGCTTGTTTGCACTTAAGAATTGTTTACATCTTCCCATCTTTCTAGGTCTTGTTTTCATTTACCTTAAAATGGTATCCACAATTGAGAAAAAGTACATGTTAGTTACAGTCTTCAATGATTGCAGCCTTCAATAATTGCAATATTCTATGTGTATTATGTTAAGTTGTAGTCTTCAATGTTTGCAATTTTATATTACCTGCCTTAGTTTGTTTTGAACATATATACATTGTTTCTTTACTTTTCTATCGTCTTATGTTTGTAATTCTACGATTGGATTTAGGTAGCAAGACAACTTGTTACTAACCGATCATCAAAATGTAGTTTCTTTCCTACTATGTATCAAAACAGAGGAGAGTATATATATTTATTGCTTCATATATTACATCCCATTACAGTTCACTCGGCCTCTGATCACAGTCAGCCGTTTGACTAGGTTTTTGGGCTTATGGTTTGGGCTAATTTAACATAATTAATTTCTCAATTGCTGCCAATCCTGGGCCAAGTTTTAGTTAGTTAGGTGGGCCGCTCGATTTTCAGCTTTTGACTAAATTTTTTCCAAACGATCAGTTGTTAGACCATCTTCTTTTCAAGCTCATTTTATATTAAATAAGCAGTAGATATGTCAACTCCTTACAGAAAAATGATTAAAAAAGGAAGTTAGCTAGTTGCTCATTACAACTGAATATATCTATAAAATTTATCATCTGCAATCAAACTTCCACAATGTACACCTAGTTTGTACAACCAAAATGGTAACTTTCTTGGGAGTTTTGATATGTTTGACATGCTCTGCTGTCGTTTTAGCTCTCTTCAAGTTGTTCCACAAATTTTGGTGGGTTCCGATGCGTATGAAGTATTTAATGAGATCACAAGGAATAAATGGACCTCCTTACAGATTCATCTACGGCAACTTCAAGGATATTTTCATCATGAGAAAGACATCCATGAGCTCTCCCATGGATATTTCTCATTACATATTCCCACGAATTCTACCTCACATTGATTCATGGCTCCAAACATATGGTACGTTGGTGTTATTATATATCATGATTCGTTCAACACGCTTTAAATAAGCTTCACACAAGTTAGTTTTAAAGTGCATGTTTTTCTTGATGCAGGCAAGAATTTTATATATTGGAATGGCCCTCAAGCGGAGTTAGTTGTCACAGAACCCGAGCTCCTCCACGAAATAATGAGTGACAGAGACATTTCAATGGGGAAACCAGATCTCGGACCTATTTTCAAGAAGATGTTTGGTGAAGGTCTATTAACATCTGAAGGTGATAAGTGGGCAAAACAGCGAAAACTAGCAACTCATGCTTTCCATGGAGAAAGGTTGAAAGTAAGTTCATCCAAACCATAACAATTAGGAACTTAACTTTGAGTTACACAACAATTTACCACAAAACATATATGAGTAAAAAGAGAGAATTTGGTAGCGACTCATTTCAACAGTGAGTAGTTGAAATGTACAGAGATCTATTGGAAGAGAATAGAAAATGGTTGATGAAATTTAAAATGTGATAAACCAACAACTGTACTTAATCATCTCATAATCTAATTTTAATTTAGTATTTAAAATCTCAAACAACATGAAAAACAGCAAAAGTCAATACATATGATGAGAGTTTTGACAGGGACCCTACCAACTTCTATTTGAAAAATAGGGTAAATGGTATCAAAATATATTTTGATATATCTAGTTGTAACCGCATTTATTGAACTTTAAATATTCTTTTTCATGTTTTAAAACTTTTTTTTTGTATGCATCTTGTTTGGTTACCCAATACTGTTATTTAACCAAGTTATTTTGATGAAGAGACGACCACATAAGCTGCCACATCATGACCGCATAGTCAACACCTCAGCACCACGTCATCAATCTTGTGCTAAGTCATCAATGAACCAATTTCAAGTCCATCTATACATACAAAAAAAAGTTTTAAAGTATGATATATACAATTACAGTTAAGCAGGTAGATACATCTTGTTGCAATTAACTCTTAAAACAAAATTTCACAAAAAAACAAAACCAGTTTGCTGTTGAAAGTCTAACTTGTATGTTGAGTGACCTATTTTCAAGCGGTAGGGGGCTCTCCAGACGATGCTTAATAAACCTTAGTTCATCATAAATCAAGCATAATAACCAGATTCTCATAAGATACCCTAGTTATAAACTTATGTTGTCACAAACACCAGAAAGTTAATTAATTCGATAATTAACAGTAGATACATTTTGTACATGAGCCTCTTCCAAAAGGTCAACTTGTCCTCAAGGTGTAAATCTTAAAATACAGTCCTGATCTCATGTCATTTCTTCGGGCAGTGAAAGTCATTTTATTGTTCATTTGGTTGTAGAACATGGTTCCAGCAATGATTGAAAGTGTTGAGATGATGCTAAAAAGGTGGAAAGATAATAAAACAAAGGAGATGGAAGTCTATGAAGAGTTTAAAATATTGACATCAGAAGTGATTTCTAGGACAGCGTTTGGCAGTAGCTATGAAGAGGGGAAGGATGTTTTCCAAAAGATGGGGGCATTGCACCAATTATCTGCCAAAAACTTGTACAAAAATAGGCTTCTCGGCATTAGGTAACTTCGCTGATATACCTTTCGTATATAGAAAGATAAAACTCAATAAAATGATTGTATATGTTTCAAACTTGACAGGAATATATTTAAAGATAAAGATGATATAGAATCCGACAGATTGCAAGCAGGCATACGAGATCTCATTGTGCACATGATAAGAAATAGAGAAAAGACGATTATATCCGAAGACGATGACAACTCTAGTACTGATTTTCTCGGACTACATTTGAAAGCACATCATGAAATTGAAGAAAATTACAAGCTATCCATAAATGATATTATTGATGACTGCAAAACTTTTTATGCGGCTGGCCATGGAACAACCTCTCTTTTGCTCTCTTGGGTTACTCTACTTCTAGGAATCCACACAGAGTGGCAAGAGAATGCGCGCGAGGAAGTGCAACAAGTTTTTGGTAAACAAAATCCTTCTTCAGAAGGCATAGCAAGACTCAAGACAGTAAGCTTTTTATCTAGTAAACTTCTTTTATTGTTCCGGGAATTTTATCTTGTATGTTTCTCATTTTTGTGTCATACATGCAGATTGGAATGATTATTAATGAGACGCTAAGATTATACCCTGCTGCAGTTGCTATTGCCCGAAAAGTTCCAAAAGAAGCTGAAGTTGGGAATGTGATTCTTCCTGCAAACATGACTTTACAAATTCCAATTTTAGCACTTCATCAAGACCCCAAAATTTGGGGAGAAGATGCTCATCTCTTTAATCCCAAAAGATTCTCAGATGGTATAGCTAAAGCGACTAACAACAATCTGGGAGCATTCCTCCCTTTTGGTTATGGTCCTCGAAACTGTGTAGGCTCCAGTTTTGCAATAAACGAGGCTAAGATCACCCTCTCGATGATATTACAAAATTACAAGTTCACTCTGTCCCCGAGCTATGTCCATGCACCGGTTCAGTTTCTAACCCTTCGCCCAAAGTTTGGTGTCCAGATCATGTTTCAAGCTCTCTAAAGGTCCACTTGTGCTTGTTTGCACCAAAGAATTGTCTACACATTTTTCTCAATTTCCCATATTTATTAGGCATTGTTGTCATTTACCTAAAAATGAGATCCATAATCCGAAAGGGGAAATGAAGATAATGGGCAAAAAGAATGAAGGTATTCAACGATTGCACCCTTGAAAATAGATGTATTTATTTTAAAGGAATCGTATCAAACACCAACTTGGTCCCTTTTTTGTTATTTCCTGTTACCATTTTCATTTTTTGTGCCCCACCCGTCATTCTATATTTTTAAGTATCTCTTATGCGTCTGTTTCTGTAATACTCCACTATTTATACAAGTGTAACAGTTTGTTACAAAAATGAGACAAGCTATTTATGATCTTAACTTGTATCAGCGCACACAACCACCACCAAGTCAGCAACACCACTAATACTATTATACTTGTTACCAAGTGGTTTTTGCCCTACTGGTATCAAATAGAAGTTTAAAAAGAAGCACCCTAACCAACGACTGAAATAGAAGTTTGGTTTAAAGAATATTTTTAACTAGTTTAATCTGCTTTTACTTTAGCTAAAATTACTCCAGCCACCTATATATAAAGAAGGTATATCATATTTACCCGTAAGGTCAATAATATCACATCTACCTAAAACATAGAATAGTTTCAAACTACACAAGTAACACAACAGTTGAAAGTTGAAACTACGAACAAAATACACGCGCAAAGTAAAATACATATATTAGTCGACCAGATGAAAAATGAGTCATTGTTCGCTTGACTTAACCCCCACAGCAGGATCCACAAGCTGGAAGAGAGTCTGCAGAAAGATCAGATTGTACCATTAGCATCATTAAATATAAAGCGCTGTGCAAAATGAAATCAGCAACTTACTGTGGTCTATGCCTCTAACATTGTCTAGCCCGCGCGGGGGTCCTCGTGGACCACCACCATATGGGCTGCCTCCAGGACCCCCACCACCCCATTTACTGCTGCTACCAGAGCCTTTTTTGTAGACATCAGACTTCTCCATCTAAAAACAGAGGGATGATGAGGATAGTATTAAAGAAGATAGTAACGAGTTGCTTATAGAAAGGAAAAGCTTAAGGATTAAATATTACCGAAAACATAGTCATGAAGAACACACGAAAGAAATTAATGATTGCCCAGAAGAAATCAGTGACAGTTCTGAGTCGCCATATTGTTCGCTTGGATTTTACTACACCTGAAAATGGACACAAAGTATCACCATAGGTGGGCCCAAACATTTGCAATCATAAACAAACTTGTGGAAATATTCGTTAGTTATTCAAGAAAAACTATAAACTGCATTGAAGTGTCTCCATAAAAGTGATGTTGGAGTCGTTCTTTAAACAGATGCTGAGTAAATCGATAAACTCCTAACTAAATCAAAACAGCACCCAGCATTGAAAGCTACATGCCAACAAGCTTATGTCAAATGAGCACATGAAGATGGTGTTCTATATCTTAACTCTGTGATCGGGAAGGTGGGAAAGAAAAGTGAAAGAGATACAAAGCAAGAAACAGCACATATCTATCTCACTGACATATTAGATGATAAATTGAAGACATATTGGTAAGATTAAATACGAGGAGATCTGAAATGTATGCAGAGTATGAGATGACCTAGGGCTAAAAGAAGTATTTATGCAACAACTGAAAGCCAACACATAAAGACCCTATAAGCGGGTGATTTCAACTAGTTAACCTCAGTAATCCAGCTAGACGCTAGTTATCACAATTGATTCGGTATTACTTTATTAGGGACTAGCAAGACACTAACAAACAACCTCTGATCAACAGTTAATTACTTAATTCACTCCTTAGATTCTCACAGGGATTTTTTTTTTTTTTTTTTTTTTGGTAATACGGATCGTAGAATATATCGATCAATTTTACAATATCCAATTTCATCAGTAATAACCATATTATCAATCAGATGCCCCCAAGAAAAGCCTAAATCTTCACAGAACCAATTTCAATAACCTCATATTCAATTAATCATCCACAATAACAGATTAGGAAAAGACGAATTACACAAATATCAAACTATTCATGTGAACTACAGGCACGGAAAACACATAACATGAAGATCACCACATGAAATTTGAATTCAGTAAAATAACAACTTCGATCTGCGAAAGAAAGAATAGAAATTGAGCAAAGATATCGTAGCTTACCTCGTTCGACATATGCCATAGAAGACCTGCGTGGACTTCGAGAGTCTTCTCGCGCTCAAGAGTCAAGACGGATTAGAATAGAAGTCGAACTTCCTGAGAGGCTGAGATACAGGTTTTAAATAGGAATTTTGAGAGAGGACTGAGAACGTGGCGAGCTTTTATTGGTCGCAGTGACGTCAAAATTTAGGGGCTTGGAATGTGGAAAAGAAACAAAAATAGTAAATTCTTAAATTTTACATTTTAACTTCTAAACTTATTATATAAAATTTTTAACTTTCAAACTTGTCATGACTATTTAAAACCCGGTTTTTTAGTTGATCCGGACTTCTTAGCAGGTCACGGGTCAACCGGCGGGTAAACCCAGTTTTTTGAGTTTTAAAAATTTTAAATTATATATGCATATGTGTGTATATATATGTATGTATATAAACTTGGAAACAATTAATAATGTGTTAAGAAACTAAATAATCTATCAAACATAAAATGAAATTCTATTGAGAGGGTTACGTGAACTCCACTACTAGAAAAACTGTCAATACCAACGGACGAAATCCGTTGGTGAATAGGCTATTTCCGTTGGTAATTCAGTTTACCAACAGGAATACTAACGGAAATGGTCTGTCGCAAAAAGGCCCGTGGGTAAATTTATTTACCAACGAGTCCGTTGATATTTTACCAACGGAGAAACCGTTGGTAATTAAAATTAGCCGTTGGCAATTTTGATGACCAAAAACCTCATAGTCGTTGGGATTTTAACAACCAAAGCGCCGTTGGTAAATTGA
>JAUEJL010146851.1:0-10520 GCA_032274825.1 Drosophyllum lusitanicum | reverse complement strand
TATAAAACCCAAATACACTACTAATAACCCATAAATACCAACAAAACACATAACTTTATTATTTCTCAAGTAAATTGACATTATATATATATTTTTATAATTTTATAAAAATACAGGTTTTACAGTGGAGAAGAAGATGTATAGAGAGGGTTTTTTGTGGGTGGGTGGGTGTTTAAAGAGGGAAAGTGGGGAACTATAAATATTTATTTTTATAATTTTCTATTGTTTGTTTTATTTTAATTTGTAATTTTGATTTAATTATTTTAAATAAGTACTTTTAGTTTAAAATTTTAATTCTTATTTTGTTATGATTTGTAGCATTCACAAAAAAGATGTTTAATTCAAATGAAGGCAATAAAATCTCTAATGCGGTATCATTATTTTTTGTTTATTGGGTATATTACTTATTATGATATTATTTTTATCCTCGTAAAATTTACTATTTGTTAACAAAGATTATTTAAATTTTAGGTGTTCGTGTCTCGTGAGGAGCTGATGGAATGGGTAAAAAACACAACATTATCTCTAGGCTATGTCATCGTCATGAGAAGATCAAAGGCAAGGGATAGTGTGGAGTCTTAAGTCACACTTATTTATGACCATGGTCGGGAATACAAATTTAAAGAAACAAGTAAAAAACTGGCACCAAAATCAATTGTTAGTTTCAATTGGTAGGTTCTTATTTAAAAAAAGTATGATGGGTGAACTTTAAGGGTTATATGTGATCAACATAATTATCCATCCGCACAATATTAGAGGGACATTCTTATGTAAGACAGTTGAAAGAAAACGAAGATAAATTTGTGGCTAACTTGATAAGCAAGAATGTTACACAGTGGGACATATTATCGACATTAAAGGAACAAGACGAGAATAATGTTTCTACACTAAATATCATATACAATGAACGACACAATCTTTGCTCGTCCTAGAATGTTGGAAAAACTCCGGTGGAGGTTCTTATGTTGCTTTTGAATGATAAACATTTTCTTACGGAGTTTTCAGTAAATAATATTTCAAATGCATTGAAAATATATTCGTTATTCATCCACGATCATTAGACATATGGCGTGCATTTTCACACTTTTTGGTTATAGATGCAAGATACAAAACGAACATATATGACATGCCTTTTGTTTATATGGTTGGCGTAACTTTAGCTAACAAGACATTTAGCATAGTTTTTGCCTTTATCATTAACGAAAAGGAGGAGAAAATAATTGGGCATTAGTGTGTCTAAAGTCCACAATAGAGGAGTGCATGCACCCACGCGTTATAGACACAGACACAAAGTTAGCTCTAATAAATGCATACGGCCAAGTTTTCCCTCATGCAGCTCAGTTACTTTGCAGATGACACATTACTGAGAATATTAAAAACATTGCAGGTAGTCTATCAAGTTGCAATATGAGTGGAACTCCTTTCGTGCAATGTGGAATGTACTTGTTGACTCTCCAACATGGATGTTGTACACCGAAAACTATAGAAAGCTCAAATCAATGTTAAATAAATATCCACATAAGAATCTCCTTAGTTTTTATTCAATGTTTCTGATTTTAGAAGATATTTTATACGTAGATAACATTTCCATAAATCTAGGTGTTTTAAATTATTTGGATTAAGTTTGGTTAAGCAAATATAAAGAAATGTTTGTGTCTATCTAGATTGATCAACCTCTTAACTTTTGAGAATAAACTACGAACTGAGTTGAGAGCTAATATGCAAAGCTAAAGAAATACCTGTGTTGAAATTCTTCACTCGATAAAATTGTAGCTTCTATCGATCAACTTGTGAATTCTCAACTTTCATCGATACATGAAAGTTTTGAAAAAAGTAGAATCATGCTCAAACACGAACACAACATACTATGTTTCAGATTATTGCAAGGTCTTGTGGCACTGAAAGCTCTAGATATACTAGTAGGGGAACTTAAGCGATCATGGAGACCACAACTTAACCCTTCAAATTGTGGTGGTAATATACACCATGGTTGTGGGTTAGCATGTGCTTGCATGCTCTTAGGCTACTTGAATTCTGTTAAGTGTTTCAACTTTCAACAAGTATACTTTTACATTTTATTTACATATTTAATTTTTATAAATTATTGAAATTATATGTAGGTGAGTGTATCTTATTGGATTTGATAGATGTATTATGGAGAAAGATTGATGTGTCACCGTCAACTTTTGTGGAAAATGAAGATATTTTTTGTGACCATGACTTAGAGATATTCAAAGAAAATTTCACCAAGCAGTCGAAAGACGAGATGAAAAGTCTGTTAAGAAAGCTAAGAGATATATTCCATCCAAGTAAAACACTCATTAAAGAACCCAAAATTCAAAAAAATACACATGGACGACCAACCTTGAAGAAGCAACAACAAAAACGAGTTGGTTTTACAAGTCAAGCTCCCAAAAGATGTAGTAATTCTAGTACATCAAAATCTACTAGGTTGAATATAAACTTGAACAAGGAACCAATTTATAGTTCCTACGCAACCGAAATTCCAGACTTAAACCACAAGCCTACAGAGAAAGTTTCAGACTTCATTGACTTAAACCATATGTCTCAATCATACTACATTCATCTACTAATAAAAGAAATTCCAGATATCTTCCACCCTTATATCACACATATACAAGATGCCAAAGGTGATGGAAATTGTGGATTCCGAGCAATATCTGTTTGTCTCGGTTATAGTGAAGGTAAGTGGCTCTATGTTCGAAAACTGTTGCTAAACGAACTATTGAGTTCGTATGATGCCTATGCTAAAGTTTTACGGATGACTTCGATGAATTATGTAATTCACCGTCTTTCTCAGACTGCACCATTAGAATATTGGATGACTATGCCTAGAACAGGTGTCCTGATTGTCAATGGGTTTGGAGTGATGCTCAATTATTTAAACAAACGAGGTAGTTTAACTTTCTTTCCTCTTTGGAGGGTCCGGAAGAGATTCAAGACTATCAGACTATTACAATTTCACATGTGTATGATAATCATTAAGTTAAGGTATAATAAATCCAATGCCGATCATTCAAACGTATCGGGTTTGTCACAGAGCCCTGTCGGCAGTTGGATGGCAAACCATGTACACGTCACGTCTAGAATCATATACACGACTGAAACCTCGTGATCGCGAAACACCTATCGTTAGATATAAAAGATTATTCTTGAATAATATTTGTTAATTATATTTTAATATTGTGTTCATAATTTTATATTTTTTTAAAAGATGACATGTGTTGTATAGTTATATATTTAATTTATACGTCATGAGTTATTTTAAAATAACCACCGCAACATGAGTGGAACCCCTAACCGATAATTGTATTTTCCGTTTAACAACCATTCTTCAAAAAGTCGCTTTCTGTTTCATTTTCATATTCATTCCTTCATTAAAATATTATTTTATGAAGAGTAAATTAAATCCACCCTCCCCCCTAACCTACCTAAACCACTCAACTCTTTCTTCTTAACTCTCTCACATAAATCACAATCAAGTCTAACTTAAAGTCAAGCATACTTTTCTTAGCAAAGACTAAAAATATCCCCTTCATCTCACATTTAACAGCATCATCAAACGAACTTACCAAGAAAGATCAGAGCTTCAGCACCAGGAGTTTGTCGAGCTCTGTTAGTTTTACAAGTCAATGCAGCTTTTGAAACCATTTCACCATCCTGCCACCATGGTCACCGACGGCTGTTCCGGGGTTTTTCCTCCGGCGAGTTTCCAAAATGGGTTTGCCCAGACTGGTCTTCCGGTGTCGGATATCGGCGGTGGTGATAAGGTTTATGTGGCTGTTGGGAAGTCGGTGGAAAAGGCAGTATCTTTGTTTCACTGGACTTTTCGGATGTTTAGAGGTCTAGAGATTTGCATACTTCATGTTCATCAACCTTCTCCCTTGATTCCAACGCTTCGTGAGTTGATTCCTCTCTTCTGGATTCGAACTTAATTTCAATTTTGAGCTTATTTTTATATAAACTGAAGGGTAGTTATGTTCATTAATCATAATTGGTTCAAATTGGATTTCATATTCAGGTCAAATTTACTATATTGTAAACTCAAAATTCGATACGATTTTATTGAAATTCGACACCAAATCGTCTTCACGTGTGGACAACGTTATTCAATCTAACTATTTTTATTCCTTAATTTCTAAAAAGATTCAGAAATTTCGTATGGATTTTGAGGTTAAAATTAGTCTCTGTAACTTTGAAAGTTAAAACTGTTGTTTTCCTTTGGAAGAGACGGTTCCTGTTGATTAAGTGAAGCTTTACCTCATGTTCAATCATGTTTTGCACCATGAATCTATGGCGGGTAATTAGTGATCCTTTATGTTGATATTTTATCCGTAATCGAGACATTGTAAGTGAAAAATGATCTAAATCAAGCTCTCACGGGATAACACTTGTTCCAGGAAGAATGTCTCCGAGCCTGTAAAAGTACTATTTTAACGGTAACAAAAATTATACGTATGCAGTATATTTATCTACTTTTTATATCCGTTATTTATATAATTTGAAATTTTATTGAATTTATATTATTTTAAATAAAAAATGAGAGTGGTTTTTAAAATTTTCTTGTTTTTGCTAGTGTTCTTCTTGTACTCTACGAAAGGTGTTCTCCCTTACTATAAGGTTAACTAGCCAAAGGCTTAACATTTATATCACTCTAACATTAATAGACGAGGGAATGAATTATGCCGCTAGCAACAACCAAGTTTGGTGCCATTATACTTATGTACTAATTAGGCACTTAAGTCATCAAAACACCGAAATAACCAAAACACTACTAGTTTAAGTAGTATGTGAATGCAACACCTAAATTCGGAGCAGTTTACACACAGAAAACTTTGGGTGTCAAAGAAATATTCTTTTCTACTTAAATTCTTAACATTGGCAGAAGCAAGTTTGACCAAGCCTAATCAATCTTTTAATAACACAGTATTAAAGATTAGTTAAGACTTTTTAATCATTAAACGTAATGCCTCATCTCTAAACAATCAACATAGTTAGAAGAAGAAGAAAGGAACAAAAAGAGACCACTAGTTGGCATAAAATAATCCAAAAGCACTCCACTTGACATACAATAACTCAATAAGTCGTCTAAGATATTTTAAAACGAAACATCGATCGAATATAATGATGTGCAATCTAATCACTCTCTCTGTTTTGATACGAATTTGATTATGGCCAATAAGAAGTTTTTGACCAGCATTGTAACATAATATAGAATCACCAAGTTCATTTTTTTGTTTTTAAATAGTATGTTGTATGATGTGAGATTTCTTTAATGCAGTGGGAAATCTACCTGCAACTCGAGCGAACCCTGATGTTGTGTCTGCATATAGAAGAGAGGAAAAATACAAGATGCAGAAGCTTCTATCTGATTACATGAGCGTTTGCTCTCGTTCAAAGGTTCTTTTTCTCTTTTTTTCCTTCTAACATATCCTAACTGTAGATTTTGGTGTTGTTATTAAGGTTAAAATTCGGAAAGAGCTTAAATACTTTCACCTTTTTACGTGATTTGGTCCTTAAACTTTGTTTATACATCATTACATCCCTTAACTAATAAAACTAAGCAAACACTTTTTTCTAATCATTAAACTTGTTATAATTAACAAAAAAGGTTCTTACTTTTTGCATGATTAGGTCCCTAATTTTGTTAAAAAGGATCTGTTTGTTCAGTTAGTTAAGAGGAAAAACATAGCTTATAGTCTTATATTATTCCTTGAATTTTGCGATAATATTAATGAGAAACTTTTATGTGTAGGTTAAAGCATCCATTGTGACTACTGAAAATGACCAAGTTCATAAAGGAATTTTGGATTTGGTTAACGACTATGGCATACAGAAGCTTGTTATGGGAGCTGTCCCTGAAAAGTAATTATTCCTTTCCTTTTTCCTCTCTTTTCTTGAATAGCAAATTCACACTCAGTAATTACACGTTTGTCACTAATGCGACTTGAACCCTTGACCAATTAGTAGGGTTAAACATAAATATAAAATAAATAAACATAATCAAATTTGAAGACAAAACAGGTTCATGAAAAAAATTCAAGTTTCTTCAAGTGAAAACTCAAATTTTAACCCGAGATACAATGTTTTAGCATAAACCCTAGTGGCTTAGTGCTTTTGACATAAATCTAATCAAAACTTAACAAATTACCAATGTTTCAAGTTTCAGTAGTAAGAAATTAACAAATTAACAGTTGGATGAAGGTGACAAAAAAGTCGAGCAAATCAAGTTATGCAGCCAAAAATGCTCCCCCATTTTGTCAGATTTGGTTCATAAACAAAGGCCAACTTCTTTACACCAAAGAACCTGCTGAGGACTATGATGCTCTTCCACCATCAATCCATCAAGATTTCAATGCTTTAACTTTAAGGTCTCAATCTTTGCGTTACTCCAACACTGAGAGGGAATTACAGCAAATTCACTGTCGTCCCAGCTCGAGTACAAGTGTCATTACTGGAAGTACAAGCATGATGAGAAGCTTACTGTCAAACACTTCTTCAGATTCTGGATATTCATCATCTGCTGAACTTGATCAAAGATTTGAAGAAGAAAGCTTATGCAAACAGCTCGAAGAAGTCAACATGGAAGCCGAAGCATCCAAGAACGAAGCGTTTCAAGAGCTTTTAAAGCGAAAAAGATTAGAGGCACAAGCTTTGGAAGCGAATAACAAGGTAGAATTTTATCCCCGTTATTTATACAGTTCGACTTTTGAGGTCAAATGAACTACTTTTCAAATTCAGATAATCTCTAGTTAGTCAACCTTTTTAAGAAAAGAAAATGGAAACCTTACACTTCACAAAACGCTAAACAGTTGGGAATCCTTGTATTAAGCCTGTTGCTAGGGGTGTTCATGGATGGTTAACCGGGCATAAGGTTAACCGAGAACCGGTTAACCGAAGTATCGGTTTGTAACTTTCGTGAACCTAAACCTAAACCGAAAAACCGGTTAACCGGCCGGTTCTTTCAGTTCGGTTTTCTAGTTAACCAATTAACCATTTTTAACTACTAAATATATTTCTAAACCAAAAGGTTTCAAAATTTAATATTCATATCTCAACTCGAACAAGGCATAAATGAGAAATTTATAAAACATTACGAACTGTGTTATTTATGTATCAACTAATTATGACATAAGGAAATATTCTGAATTAAAATATTCGGTTTGGTTAATCTAGATTTCCGTACGGTTTGCCGGTTTTTAGGTTCGGTTTTTCGGTTTCGGATATTTTGAACACCCTTACCTATCGCAAGATAGTGATTAAGATCTTTGACTTTAAGATGTAACTAATTTGACTTCAAAAGCAAGACATTGTCTTATGACCTTTTTCAACCACTTTGGCTTCTTTAGGTGAAGGCATATGAAGCTGCTCATGCTCAAGAAGTTGAACTAAGAAAAGGAGTCGAGGATATGGTAAATGTTGCAAGACAAGAGTATAATCAAATCATGGAACGAAAAGAATCAACAGCAAAAGAACTACACAAGACGATGAGAAACATAGCCATTTTAGAGAATGAAGTACAAGAAGCAAGACGTAGACGCGAAGAATCCACTGAAGAATTGAAACTTATTCAAGCATCTATTGCAGCTTTAAAGATTGAAAAACTAACAGTTCAAAGACAACGATTTGAAGCTGCAGAGTGGCTCGACACGTGGAAAATTCGTGGTCAATCCCAAGATGTATCTTGTAGGACTTCGAGATTAACAGAGTTTTCATTGCTGGATTTAGAAACTGCAACCTGTGATTTCTCTGAGAGCTTTAAGATTGGCTATGAAAGTTATGGTTGTTCATTCTATAAAGGCGAAATGTCGAATAGAACAGTCATGATAAAGAAATTGCATCCGAATAATTTGCAAGCACAATCTGAGTTCCAACAAGAGGTTAAGCTCTCTCTTTCTCTCTCTCTTTCTCTCTCTCTCTCTCTCTCTCTCTCTCTCTCTCTCTCTCATACACTGACACAGACACACAGAGAATAACTTTGCATCTGAATCCTTAGATAATCAGAATTTGTGAAACACTCAAATAACTGATATGTTGATTATTACAAGTTTAAAACTTTAAAACGGTATAAACACGTCAAAAACTATCTCCTGTAACCCATTCTGTTACAGCTAATTATCTAAATCGACTATTCCATATCACATAATCACCCTGAAAACACAATACAAAACACTGCTAATCGAGTTTTGTATGCATTATGCAGGTTCAAGTGGTTGGGAGACTACATCATAAGCATATATTGAGTTTAATCGGAATGTGTCATGAAGCATACGCCCTTGTTTACGAGTACATTCCAGTGAGCCTCGAGAGTCATCTTTCTAATAAACCCAACTCTTATTCCATGAATTGGAAAACCCGAACTCGAATCATTTCGGAAATCGCAAGCGCCCTTTTGTTCTTGCACACTTCCAGACCTGAAAAGATAGTACATGGAAATTTAAAACCAGAAACCGTGGTTCTTGATTCTGAACTCTCCTCTAAACTATGCAATTTCAGATTCTCTAAACTGGTCAATGATGAAACATTCCGGTGTCATAGCTTTCGCCAGTATAGTGAACCGAGTTCAAATGGACCATTTTTGTTTACAGATCCTGATTTCGTTCAAACCGGAATTTTCACATCAAAATCTGATGTTTATTCTTTTGGGATGATTATCCTGTGGCTGCTCACAGGTAGTCAGTCAGGCAGGTTAGCTAATGAAGTAACGAAAGCAGTCTCGAGCTGTAATTTGGTATCTGTTTTGGACCCATCAGCTGGCGAATGGCCGAGCTTTGTGGCTAACCGGCTGGCTGATCTGGGTTTGCGATGCTGCGAATCAAACAGTCGAGATAGGCCAGTGGTCTCCCCGGTTTTGGTTAAAGAACTCGAGCAGTTGTCCGTTCTTGAAGACCGCCGAGTACCATCTTTTTTCTTGTGTCCCATTCTAAAGGTGAAGCGGGAATAACGGCTATTTTATATTTTATGAATGGTGGTTATAATAAATGAAGCAGGAATAACGGTTTGTATATTAATTTTTTCAGGAAATCATGTATGATCCTCAGTTGGCAGCTGATGGTTTCACTTATGAAGGTGAAGCGTTGCGTGGGTGGTTGAAAAACGGGCGTGAAACATCTCCGATGACGAACTTAAAACTTAGTCATTTGGATCTTACTCCAAATTACTCTATTCGGCTTGCGATTCAAGACTGGCTGTGCAATCCTTGAGGGTGTAGTACTTTGCGTTTTGTTAGTTGTAACTTTATTAATTAGAAGTTTAGAACATTGAACATAATAATCTAGATGAGGGAGTAGTAGCTAGTTCGTATGTTCAGTTATTGCAATGAAATGATGTGGTAAATTGGTAAGGAATAAGAATTATTATTCTTTTTTTTTTCTTCTCTTTGTTTTATCGGTCAACTTTTTGATGTCAGCGTTCTGGGAACCCTAAATTTTATTACTTAGAATTAGTTATAACAATAGAACGATGGAGTAGAAGCAGAAGACATGAAACAATAAAATAAATATAACTGAGACTCGTGTTAGATACTTTTCTCTAATACAATGATTGAAGCAGCGTGTTGTTTTGATTACACGGGACTTTGATTCATGAACTCGATCCCCAATGGTGGAATGACGAGCCTTGTATTTATAGTGGTAGAAGGGTACGGCCAATCTTAAAAACCATACATGCAACTGTTACAAAATCATATCTTGGAATTTTGATTTGCAAAATCACATCGAAAAACTTGATTTGCATGTTTATATCATTTCCATAAATAAAATTCTAGAAGGAAATAAAATTGACCCGTATGGAAACCCGTTATGTCCGCATAAAGTGTTTACACGCAAATTCAACGAATTTAATCTATAGAATACATATTTTGCACCCGATGCAAGTGAGTAAAGTAGGAGTAAAACCATGAAAGGTTTTGTTGTGTTATTGGAGTAACAAAAGCGCGCCAACACGATTTCATGGTAATGTAAAAAACAAGATTGTAACTAAAGAAGATTCCAAGTAAATGAATAGCGTAAAGTTGTGAGCTAAGGAAATGTTAATATAATTTATTAAGAATAATATGTAATCAAAATGGGAGATTCTTGGGATGTATTTGAAAAAATCCTGTGGACTTACATTTTATGTTAAGCTATTTAATTTATGGAGTAATTTGTAGATTTGTTAAAAAGGGCCCATTAGAGCCCTAAATACAACTTAATATAAAGATTTTTAAGGTTATTGTTCTCTGTATATCTAAATCAAATATATTCATTCTCTGCTTTAGAAAGCGTCAATGATTTTGTGCTAAGGAGGATCATATCCCAAATCTACGTTTCGGATTTCAAGTCTAACTAATGGAGAAGTATACAATATTCTTTTTCATGTATTTTTAATACTTCGGTGTGATCAGGGGCGGATGCAAGAAGAACAAATGGGGGGAGGTGCCCCTGTTATATACAATAAGTGGAAGTCAAAAGCTGTTAGTTGTTAGGAAGTAGTTAGAGAGTTAGTTGATTACTTGTATA
>JAUEJL010146840.1:0-10521 GCA_032274825.1 Drosophyllum lusitanicum | reverse complement strand
TATATATCATGTTTCTGAAGGTAGTCACTGTGTTTTTAGCCCTTTTAAATGATGATCACTTTGTTGGTCTAAGGATCAAGAGGTAGTGATCTTTTTTTATCAATTACATTAATGTCCATATATATTTGTCAAAGTTGGTCGGTTGTTCCAAGAACTACATACTATTAGTAAAACCGATTCGGATATTCAAATTCGAATAAAACCAATTTCAAATAACTAGGTAGATTTGTTGTAATTTTTATAACTAAATTAAATTTAATTGTAAAACTTTATAATTTGAATATCTAATTAGAGTTTGAACTTCTATAGATAAGTAAGGAGAATATTTATAAGGTGTTTAGTCATCATAAAATAACATATTATTATTTATGGATCAAAAAGAGAAATTAAAAATATAAATAGAGTAACAACACACACACATATATATAAGTTCATTTCAGAACCACGTTAATGCCTAGTTAATATATAAGGGTATTTTGGTCACTTTATATATTAACCAACCGTGAATGTTGATAGTGAGGTGTGATCTTTTTTACAATTATGTCATTAACATTATTAGACATGTAATAATTTTAATTAATGGCCCAAATTGGTTCTCGCGATTCTCGCAGTAAGAATGCTTCTCAAGTGAACTCTCCATATATATATATATATATATACACACACACACACACACACACATACACATATACATACATACATACATATATATATATATATATACTCGAATTTCAAGTCGGGTGACAAATTGTTTTATAGATTCAAATTTCGGTTCGAAAACCAATGTAAACTTTCGAATCAAGTGCAAAACCGATTTGAAACCAAACAACCAATTCAAATTGGATTATTCGAATTTAAGTTTTTATGAATTGTGTCTGACCTCTATTTACTAGCCATAGATCTTCATCACAATTAGCAAATAGTGATAGCTTTCGTTGTTTAGAGACTCAATTTTGTGAAGTAATTAGTCATCACAAAATAGTCCTCTCTTATTCGGTCACTAAAGAGTGACAACGTGTCATTAATTAGGTCTCTTTTATGTGAGACTGAGAGACCTCTTGTGACGAAAAACTTCCACCCATTTTTTTGTCACATAAAATCCTATTGACCATTTCCAATGTGACTAGATTAATCCCAACGCTATGAGATTTTTCTTCTATCAATTGATTATTATCTCTCTAAACTTTATAAGTTTGTATGACATTAAATTATTAGGTGTGTTATTTACCAAAGTATATCCAACTTGTCACGTTTTTATTATTATGTGTATCAAAGTTACCTTTATATATATCAGATCGACTTTCATAACTTACCATTTAATGTATTAGTATCGGTAAATTTCTCATTTTTTATTTATTTTTGTCACTCAAACGAGACATCCTCATCTTCCCTTATTATTTTAATATTTTTATTTAATTATAAGAAAACCATCATGTTTCATCTAGAAGAACTAAGAACACATTTAAGATAAAGGTGATCTTCACAGTCAACAATCAATGGATCTTGTGTATAATAAACTCTTATATGGACTTCCATGCATAAACTGATCTTTTTGGGCACTCAGCCGATCTATTGGTCACTTAGTTGATCCTCTGGGTCACTCAGCTGGCCGATAGTCTTCATCTTGTTTCTTGCTGAGCTGATCTCAGTCGAAGGTGTTAGCTGATACATCCATTGTACTTAACTGATCTTTGCAGTTACTCTTTAACTTGGTAAAATTACAAGTCTGATCTAAACACCACATGTTAAGATAAATTTCTAGTCTAACTAAAAGACTGGTTTTGTTAACATCAAATCTTATTTATTTCAATAGGTAGGTTTGATTAATTGGGTTAAAATGTTTATCTCCTAACAAAAAGTCTAAAACCCTTAAGACAAAGATGAAATTGATGCCTTAACATCGATCTAGGTTCATCACACCATTTGTAATCACAAATCTAGATCATAATCGCTTGAACCCTAATTGCAGATGAAACCTGCAATGATCCTCACAAAAAAAAGCTATTTGCATATTAATCACATGGATCCCTATTCGCACCCTAATCACACATGAATCATACATATGAAACTAGTTCGCACAAGGATCCTTGAATTCATATGAAACTACATCGTATACAATGTCCATGAATCTTTATGAATGTCTGCAAAGTTGTTGTTGTTGTTGTTATTATTATTATTATTATTATTAATTTCTAGTTAACTTTAAAAGGTAAGTTTGAAAATTGAATACATATAATAGCGAAACATAAAAAAGTTAGATAAATATCGATAAACTAAGCACGATTATTAATTATAAGTTTTGTCATTAGTGAAAATTATTTAATTCTTTCAAGATAAGTAATCAACTTCTAAAGTTAAGAAATAAAGTTATTAAATCAAAGACCATTGTTTTGCTTATTCACTTTTTACTTTCTAACTTTAAGATATATTCTTGACATTTTATGTAGGTGTTAATAATGGAAGCAACTATATAAAATATGATAAACCAAGCTAGTCAAGGCAATGTACAATACCTTTTTGGATACATTTTTTATAAGTAGATTATAAATAATCTTTCAAAAAGTAAATCAAAAACTACTAAGGGTACTCAATAATTCAACGAAGAGATCTATGAGTGAAAATATTCTGTTTTTGTAATGTCTTACAAATATTAGTAGCAGGGACTAAAAAGTCTATATCTACAATATTTTTACAACTTTGATCCATTAGTTTCACTATGTCCTTCTTCCTTTCATACTATTTGCTTACTTGCTTAATAATACTTTTTGATTAATTTGAGAAGATAAGTTACTAAACGTTATTTCATATGTGATTAATACATAATTCACATATACCTAGTGATTGAATATATATGTTAGACGCAACTATGTAGAGTTTGAGATTTTATTAAAGTTAGAAGCTTTTATTTTTATGAAGTTGTTTGACATAACTTAAAGATGCATAATGACTTAAAAAAGACACAAACAAAATTCTAAATAAGAATAAAAATTAATTGGTTCTTTTTTTCGTTTTGATGGGTTCTTGTCTTTTTTTTTTGTTGCCCCTCGCATAAAAGAGATGGATGCCTTTTAGTGTTGTTTTTTTGGTTGGTAATAAAATGGTATGTTTGCCTTTAAAAAAAAGAAACAAAGTTAATTAAAGGTATTTATGTAAATCGGTTTATTAAAAGCTATAACAACTTCTAAAAACTACTTGAAATAGTTAATTTTTTGTTTTATAACTTCTAATAACTTATTGATTTTCAAAAATAAAATTAACCTACCATAAGCAAACGGAAGTAAATGAAGCTAGCTTATTTTTTAAAAAACAAAAGGCTACGTCTCGATAAAGCTAGCGCGACACACAACACATCAATGTTTGAAGTTGTTTTGAAGTCTTAGCATGTACGTACGCGTGACACATTTCTGCTTCAACTAGGTTTAAACTTTAACATATGTAGATATCACATCCACATGAGTGGGATACATTTTACTACATATACCAATGAACTTTGGTCTAGAAATAATTAATGATATCTTTTATAAATGAACTTAAAACTATATATAAAATAGATAGATGCGGAATCAATGAAGAACTGAGCTTAATCCAATGGCTAAAAATATGATACATTAGCATATTTATCTAATTAATTTTATTATCTTTATGTACTTATCATGAATTAAACAATAAAAGTAATTGTATCAATTTTTTAAATTTTACTAGCGTTTTCCATAAACTTTGCAAGAATTATATTTTTCCCATAATTAACCTTACAGTAGTGTATATATATATGTATACGATAAATTTAGATCTCGATCAAGGTCGGAAAGTTAATTTACCTTTTGAGGGCGCCCGGTACTGGTCACTACTGATTCCTTGATTAATTAAATGAGAATATTAGAGATTTGCTCCCAATATTGGAGTATCTTTTATTTTATTCAGTCTATGTGTGTTAATAATTTCATCCTTAACCTAGTTCTCGATTCAGGAATTGCCACGTGTGCATCGCATATAATCTATGGGCCTTGTGACACGTCACAATTTAATATTTAAAGTATATATTAAAAACTAGGTCTAATTATTTGTTCAATTGTTTTTTACAATAAGAATATAAGATTAGTTAGTTGTTAGGTACACTACAATGCATGTGTGGTATGTTGTGTTGGTATCAATAATTGTAATAACTTATATTAAATTATAAAAGTATTAAAACCTTTATCAGGTAGGTTGTGCCCAAGGAAACCAAAACAGAACTATTATTTGAGATCAATAGAAGGGGATCGACCCATGGTTTTATTTATCATCATTTTATTATATATAATAAAATAATAATAATAATAAGTGGATATTTAACTATAATACCTTTAAACATGTAGTTGATAGTTGGTATATTTATATATAAGCCATAAAAATACAGTTGAGAAAAATAGTTTTTAGAGATTTTTAGAGATATAAAAGTCATGATTTTTATGTATGAGAAAATAGTGTTGTGTATGATCTAAACCAATTTGTATAGAAATAAATTCTAAGAATATATAACTTCAAGCTTATAAAGGAACAAAATGTATCTAAACCAAATCAAGAACCAAAGTACCATAAAATGGCATTATAAGTAATGAGTTGTCAAGATTATTATTTAAAGTAAACAACATATAGCTTTTTTTCTGACTAATATAGAATGTGACTTGATATATACATAGCAAGTTATGATCCGACCTTGAAGCCCCAAAACATATGCAAGGAACATGCGGAATACTTGGTAGAAGAATAAGTATATCTTTCGGACCACGTACATGAATAAGTTTAGTTATGAAATGTATACGTGACACACTTTGAAAAACCGAAGTGGTGAAGCTTTGTGCATCAAAGATCGCAAAATAGAATTTTAATCAAAGTCACTGAACAATAGGCATTATCCATAAGATTGAGTTTTCACCATGGTTCTTTGACTTTCTAGATATGGTTCTTCATCACCTAACAAGTTTGTTGTCCGAAGTTAGAAAAGAGTAACCGAATTTATTCTATAATCGTGATAGTCACTTTCCAAATTCGATATTTTGACCCTTTGTTCCTGGGTTACACAAAATCCGAATTACGATAATAGTAGAAGTATCAAATCTTGTTCTTGGCACAAAAAAGATAAAGAAAACCAGAGAGAATCCAGAGAGTGTTTTCCAATCGTATGTTTCAAAATCATCCATTTTTTCATATCAAAACTATAAAACGGAGGTTACAAAGTTTTCAAATTTATAATAAAAACCCTCTAAAATCGAGTATATTCATTACAAACCTTCTACTATAATGAAAACCCTCTAAAAGCTGGACCCCCGTTTTTTGTTCAAGGGGCATTACCCCCTATATCTTACCAAATCAACCTAGACTAATACAAGCGTGTATTTCACTCTCCATACTTGTTTTAGAACAAAGTTTATTCCCTTTGAAACACACGTATAAATTCCATTACACAAAATGAACCAATAACACTAAAATTACCAACATCCAACTCATCTAACGTTTGTGACAATGATGGGTCTGGATGTTCTAGGGGGAGATTTGATCTCTCTCCACTTTATATATGGTATTGAGGAAGTTAAAATCAAGGATACTACTCTTAGAATTGGGCTAGGTAAGACCTAAATAGGCGGCCAAACCCATAAGCATATATACCTTGTCACAATCCCCCTCCTAGAAATAAGGAAGGACACTAAGGATTGAAGACACACTGAATTGGAACCTCTCCCATGCTCTCCTCTCTCTCTCTTACACTCACACACACATACTCTATTCTCTCTCTCTCTCTTAGTAGCTCATATTTGTCTCTAGGGTTATCTTCTCCCGCACAAAAATCTATCATAAATCGTATTTGACCTCTCTTTAGAATATTAGCTAGGGAATGGTAGTAATTCAATAGCTATGTCAACCCATCTACAGACATCCTCTCCCTACCTATGGCTAACCACAAAGATATGGGAGGTAAATCATCCAAACATTCTCCACTTTGATCTACTTTTAAGACCTAATTTTTTTAATATACAATAAATAGTTAAGGATAACTATTTCACGAAATCAGGTTTCATGTAATGGGGTAATAAAACCCAAGGATATTTACATTATCAATCTATAAGTTGAAAATCGATCATTGTACTTATAACATCAACTTTTGTACCAAAACATTATAGAGTTTACTTAAACATATTTCCATAGAAAGATACTCACAAAATAGAAACTGCACTAGTGAGTTCAGATCAAGCCTTCTCCTTTTTTCCAATGTATCGGAAGTATGTGAAAAAGATAACCATCAAATGAGTAAGCTATAAAGCTTAGTAAACATAAACACCATCCCGCATACAATATACGTACAATAAACCATCAAATGCCATCCAGGTAAGATACAACGCCACCGGGGCAAATAATAATGCCACCCGTGAAAATAAGAATGCCACCCACCCAGATTAGAATTACACACACATTCATACAATTAGCACATATCCACGTAGAATGTCAAATGGATAGTGTAACTTACATCGTTAACTTTAATTGATCGATCATAAATCCAAACTATAGGTTATGCCCTTTGAAATAGTCGACACACCATCGACATGTCCTAGACACGATTGTGTCCTACTTCACATAGTCTACAAACAGGATTCCCACACTTGTGCCCAAACTAAGACTCACACGGACGTGTCTATTACACGGTCATGCCACCATAGACATGCCTATGTCGGGTTAATTTGGAACTGGGTGTGTCTCAAACCCTAGGTTGTGCCCGTTAGGTCCGACACGGCCCGTGTCCCTACGATCATCCTGTCCTTTACCCAAAACGGACAGTGTCAGGATCCAAAACCTTTACCCAAAATACAATATAACTACAACAAATCATTACAATCTCCATGTTAGTGATTCTAGATTATTACTTTTCCTTTGTAAGCTACTAATGACTCCAAATTTACACTAATCAGTGTAAAATACTTGCCTTAACACTTGTTTAGCAACACTTTAACCAATTCAACCTTCAATTTCTCTAAAATTAAGATTTGTTCTTAGGTCTTCCTTGCTTCTCGATTTCTCCGGACCACAACACTTCCCTTTGCCAAATAACTTCCAAAAATTCAACCCTCCCCTATATATATATATATAGGGTAGGGTTAGTATAAAAAGGAATTATCATAAGATGTGTACGATAGATTATGAGCCATTAGATTTTATTAAAAGTCAATAATAAATTGTCAAATTTTGATTATTAGTAATTGTCAAATCATAAGCTTTAAGGGTAGATTAGGAAAATAAAAATAATAACAACTGCTAAAATCTTAATGACTTCTAAATTCAAGTTTCTATAATTTAAAGAATGATAAACAACCAAATTCAAGTGATACACAATTTGTTTTCGTAAAAAAAGTTATGGGTTTCACTAAAATTTGATTAAGTGCTTACGAGACTATAAGTGCTTACGAGACTAGCTCCCGGCAATGATATCGATTATGAAAAGGACGTCGATTAACCGGCTTACAACAACTTGCTCCTTGAAAGACATCGATTGTGAAAAGGATTAAGTTTGACTACTGAAAATCCTAGACAATCGAGAAGGAATGGACCGTGAGAGGATTATGATTATCGTCGGAGGTTTAGTCGGTGGTTGTTGGTAGGCTGATGAATAGAGGTGGCGTATTAGGGTTCAATAATTTTTTTTACATCTACCCCGAGAGATTTTAAGGTTTAAGGTGTTGGTTTTAGGGTTAGTCGACAGTGGTTGGGGGCCGATGAAAGAGGCGGTGAACCATTTATTGTTTGGCATCTAACATGAGAAACTTTACTTCTCTACAAAATAGTGAGGAGAGAGATTAAGAATTATAATGATGATGGATGTATTTTTAGGATGAATTGTTTTTCTTTTTTGAATTAAATGGATATGTTAAAATACCTATAATGCCCCTCAATCATCTTTGCAACGTTGCCTCTTACCCATCTTATAAAAATTTACATCTTACTTAATCTCAACCCTATATATATATATATACAGAGAGAGAGAGAGAGAAAGAGAGAGAGGGAAGAGAGAATGGTTCAAATAAGAACTGTTTTTCATACGAGAACTATGAGAACGAATCTTATCCCTTGATTAAAATTAATCAATGACTAAGAATTTTTTGCAGGTCATTGTTGATTCAATAATGACGCATTAATAAGTGATATGTTAGGAAAATCAAGCCTCGCAAATTAATAACGGCTCATGTGGACGCAATTTACGGTTAAGTAAATATATAAATGACCAAAATACACCTATTATAGAGTTATTAATGATGTTACAAGCAGTTATCGCAGTTCTCCTACGAAAATCAGTTTTTGATTGAACTTTTCAATATATATATATATATATATATATATATATATATATACACACACACACAATTAATTAAGTTTAGTCGAATTTCATTGATGGCCCCTCACGTTCTCTTTAATTTAAACTAACCACAAAAGATTCACATACACATATTATACTTTGATATATGGCAATATTAGCCCCCACCACTTTTATATAATAAACAATAATTAAATCATCATGTTCAACTAATAATAATTTTTGAATATAAATAACAATTAATTAATTATAAAATAAGTTACTCACTTTGGGGTGTTATATCTATGCACTCGAGTCGTTTTACATTTTAAAAATCTTTAATTTGATATGCAAGTTGTAAGACTAGTCTAAGTACTTTAAGTTTGAAGTGTTGCACATGTTAATCAAATGTTGTTACCCCCTTTATATCATAGTTAAGATCTTTCTAAGATACCTAACTATGTATTAAAAAGGATGGTGGATTTCCCATGAAAAAAGGATTAATTCCATATACACAATCAAAACACTTTTATATCTTCTTTCATTTCTAAGGGGATTCCATCCATATAAAATACAATGTACTTGGTTCAAGTTCTATAGATTAAACAAAACTATGATTTTATTAAATTATTATATAGTAACAATACAAGCAATTTCTTTATGCAACTTTCCTTAATTTAGCCTAATTTTATACTCAAAAGAAACAAACTTTGAGTAATTAAAAGCCACCAAAATCAAAATACGTAAGGAATCCTTTTGGCCTCCATAATTGATCTTACATAATTAAGACTTGGAATATGAAAAATTACTAGAATGAAAGTAAGAAAGAATCTTTAGGAAGGAATTGAAGTCCTTCACATTGAAAATTTAAAGGTGGTTCAAACTAACATGTGACTGAATCAAGACATAGAATCATATTCGATCTTGATTTGCTTTAATTTCTAAAGTTTTTTTTTTCTAAGTATTTGATCGATATGTTTTTACCTTTACTTTTCTAAGTTTGAATTCCATCGATACTCCTCTATATATTCAACACAAGTCGAATTATGCATGGCCTGACGTCAACAAAGCATATAATTTGGCACTCTCAGTTCCTTTGGTATATGAATAGCGTCATGTTAAGACCGGAACGTGTAAATTAAAACACGTCTAAGAAAATTAAAGTATGAAGCACGATAAATACTATGTGCTCATATGATTTGCAGTACTTTGTAGAGAATTTGAGTAGCATTGATCAGTTAGTTTGTGGGGTTTTAACTCAAAATCAATTAACTATAAGAGTAGTAGGTCAGGACTCTTATTAAACATATTACAAAGTTACTTTTCATTAGATGCAGGAAAAACATGGGAAAATAATGTTAACAACACCATGAGATCAAGTCAAAATATTAAAAAATGAAATGGTACTTATTAATCATGATCATGATCCAAAAATAAAAACTTGATCACAATATATCATTGAAAACATGCGTCTATCGAATTAAAATAATTTCTTACTCTTTGCATCTTTAAAATAGATGAAGATCACACCTAACAATTGTTCTTTGGTTACGTGATTTACTGTGTCGATGTTAACTATTAGATCCATGTTGACTGTTAGATCGGTAAGTGATAAATCCCATATGTAGAATGGGTTATCAAAAAAATATATATATGAATAGGGATGACAACGGGGTCGGAGATATCGGGGATCACTTTTTCCATCCTCATCCCCGTTCCCAACCCCCTGTCCTCATCCCTATTCCCGTCGGGGAATTGACTTGCATCTCCATCTCCGTTCCTGTTGAGTGTCAGGGATCCCCGCGGGGAATTGAGGATTTTCTTTGTCTACAAAATCAATTTTTCTAAATAGAAATACGTGAGAATTTTCATACAAAACTAGAATTACAAATATAAATTAATCATTCCAACCGGTTCACATCAAAATGTAATTAATCAAGTATTTTAATAGTTTCGTAAGATAGACAATGTTTTTAATAAAAGACATAATATATTTACTAAATCGTTCTATAATACACATAGCGTTATCAATCAAATAGATGATTTCTCAAACATATATGTCGATCCATGAAAACGCTTATTATAGTTACATAGATAATTCTACAATACTGTATTATTATGAAATTATCATGTATGTTCAAACAAAAAATAATCTTATTGATATGTATATTAACGTAAGAAAGTTAAATTGGAAACAAATACAT
>JAUEJL010146829.1:0-10523 GCA_032274825.1 Drosophyllum lusitanicum | reverse complement strand
TACATAATTACATATACATATACTCGATCTTAATTAATTAGCCGATTTTGTTAAGAGCTTAATTTTCAAATTTTATTTTTTTGAAAGATATCCAATTAATTCAATGATATATAACGAAAGAGAGAGAGATCGAGTAGGGTTTTCTTTTTTTTTTCTTTTTTTTGAATGATAAACAAAGAAAGAAATTAAAGCAGATCGATCATGGATCAAAGGAATGAATGAAATATTAATGATGATTCTTACTTTGGTAGTGCTGGGGAGTAAGCTTCGAAGCTTGGCGAGATGATTGTTGATTCGTTCCCTACGTCGTCGTTCTGCTTCGCTATGGCTTTTGGAAGCTGCTAAGGCTTTAGCATCCATCATCTCTTGAGCGGTCATCTTACCCATTATAATTTCATTTTGGAGCCCAAACCCAACATGCCCCTGCAGCAAGTGATCATGATCCGAAGAAGATGAAGTAGCACCCCCATAAGCAAACTGCAAGCCACCAGCTTGACCTGCTACCCTTCTATTAAACAAACCGCCGCCATAGTATGATAACTGAGGCGGCGGCGGTGGAGGGAAAAGAAATGGGTCGTGGTCTCGGGTCGGGTATTGAAAAAGTGGGTTATAGTTGGTGTTTTGGTGCAACACTAGAGGTAGGCTACTCCATGATGATGGCTGTTGATGATGATGATGCATGATTGGAGAGATTTCAGATGATGATGATGATGATGGGAGCATTAACCAGCTAGTAGTATTGGTATATGAATAATCATTGATACCCATGTTTTGTTGTTGTTGTTGTATTTCTTCAAGGATTAATTGTTGATCTTGTTGAAACCTTTGAATGTTGTTCTGATGTTGATGATAACCTCCTCCTCTTTCTTCTTCTTTTACTATCTCTTCTTCTTCTCTTTTAGCACACATATATAAAATATTTTACCTCACCACCACCGGCCCTCCCACTAAAAAACCACCCCTCCCTCTATGTAACCACACGCATACGTACATAATTAATTAATAGGTAAGGTGCATGTAAGGAATTCATGTGTGGGTAATTCAATTGAAGTAGAAGGAATATGACAGTTAAGATTGGTTCTCGCAATAAAAACGGTTCTCAAATTGAAGTAGGAGAACTATTCTTATTGTGAGTACCGCAAGAACCAATTTGGCACTTGATTAATTTAAATCAATGACGAATAAAAATGACGACTTATTAACGAGTCATTAATTGCTTATTAATGACTCATTGATGATGTATTAATGAATGTTGTTTTGAAAAAATCAAGCCTTACTCTTGAATAACGGCTTACTCGGATGCAATTTACGGTTGGAAAATTTATAAAAGTCCAAAATACCCCTATTAATGAGCATTAATAGTGGTTACAAATGATACTCACAACACTTTCAATAAGAACGATTCTAAAATGATCTCTCTGTATGTATGTATGTATGTATGTATGTATATATATATATATATATAAGTTTAAAAATAAAGATTTGAGAAGAGGAATACTGTCTATCTAAGAATTTGAACCCTAAAAAACTTGGCTTTAAATACAATTATCACAACAACGAAGCTAGTTAATTTAAACCAAGAAGAGTTTTTAAATAAAGAAAAGGGAATAGTGGGGAGGGAGGGAAGGAAAAAAAAGAAAAAGAAAGATAAAGAACCTTCCCCTCCGAATCATCTAGAGGAAAGTTTTAAGACTTAAACGTGATAAAATCAACCCTCTTAATCCCTCCAAACTCTTTTCTTCTCTTCCTAAAAATACTCAAAAACACAATTGCTCTCTTTTTCCTTAGTAATCCTTCTTTCCCCTTCAAAATAAGTCAAGGGCAGAATGCTAGTATGTACTCATCTTAATTAATTATGGAAAAATAATATATCCTTCTACTATTTTTCTTACTCACAAGATTAATATAAGTGTTAAAATCATTGAAAGAGTTAAGGATAATGAAGGAGTTGAGGATATATCAATTTTCTTAATTATGTTATGCTTTCTCGTTTTAAAAAACTTGTTCACATGGCTCCCTCCCTCCCTCCGTAAAAAAAGGGTAGGTTTTGGTATGCGAGGAGATTGATGTGGGAAGAGGAAGGGGTGATGACCCTTTTTATTCTCATATTGTATTGTATATTGTAAATAAACAATGAAGTCAAAAGGTTTCAGTTTTAGGAGTATTATACATAATAAGGTTTTATCATATATATATCAATATATATGATTTTAGTTTAAAAAAACTTTTTAAATACGTGGATGAGAAAAATATATTATAAACTAATAAGAATAAAAATATCGTAATTATTATAGATAGCAAATTTTTATTATGTGCAAAATCTCTTTAGCTTTTGTTAAGAAATTGTTTTTTTTTTGTTTTTCTCATATCGGTCCCTCACAATCCTCTATATATCCCCTATTCTCTCTCTCACTCACTCTCTCTCCCTCTCCCTGACGCACACTTCAGACTAGAATACTTTTCTCACTCATACACACTCTCTCTAGAGAAAGACATTATCTTTTCTTTCTTCTTACGGCATTAATGTCTACCTCTTTCCTCACACTATTGATCAATTTCTGTAGCTATCATCCACACTTGTGCTTTTCCTTAGAAAAATCAACAAATTTAACAATATTTATTTTAAAACTTCCTAGCTACCTACATATTCATGGATACATACAATATATATAAATATTTCTCAATATACGAATATTATAATATATATATATATATATGCCTTTCAAAAAAAAGTATACACACATATATATTTATATCATTACTTTATATATATGTGATTGGTTAGAAGTGAAATTATGAGAGTGTGTGAGAGGTTGTGCCGGCATGAGAGAGAGAGAGAGAGAGAGAGAGAGAGAGAGAGAAGGGTGGTTTGGAAGAAACACGGGCAGAACACCGTGAACTCCACACACAGTTTGTCGACCAACCAAAGACAATAACAAAGGTTAAAGCAGAAAAATAAAGAAAGTACCTTTTCTTCTTCATGCCTCGATTGATTAAAATTATTTTTCATACCAACATACATAATTGAAAAGGCTATTTCTTTACTTCACAAATGGGAAGAATTAAAACATCTCATTTGAAGTCCATTAGATATCAAAGCAACAAGTATAAATTCAGATCATATCCGACTCTTCAACATGGATAATACGATTTCTCCAAAGCCAAATAGACCATATGCACACAATACATAAAGCTTCAAAGACCTTAGAAGGGAACGTGGGAGATGAAGGAACACACAACCCTGATTTATAAAAAAAACATTAACTTATTCTTTCGCTATGTAACTTGGTCATAAAAAACTGCATGTGCACAATCTCTAAGGTTACAACTTACACCCCTTGTAAGTATGAAACATACTCGTCGAGGATGATATATGAAAAAATATACTCCAAGAGGTTGATTTTCATAGGTACGAAACATACTCAAATCATGTGGTATACACACAGTAGGAATGACCAAAAAAAGTTGCAATCTGAACCAAACCGGTTTCGAACCGGAATTGGAACCAACCTGGACCCTTTTAAACACTTTATGGTTGGTTCTCGGCTTCTATATTTTCCTTATTTCGGTTTCGGTTCCACAAGGTTTGGTTTTTACCCAAACCAGACTGGAATTTTAACCAAAAAACGTGAACCAAAATAGATTAGTATATTACAGTTCGTCTCTTAGGTCCTACCTTTTAGACTTTTCGATTTTGATTTTTTCGGTTTCAGTTCGGTTTTGGAACCGAGTTCATCCCTACACAGTATACCATATGTGACTGTAATGTATTGGTATGTAAATGCATGTATGTTTATGTGATTGGATAACTTTAACCAAGTTTGATTTATAATTGAACTGAGTTTGTCTATGGTTGAATAGTTTCATCCGTGTTTGACTGCCACTAACCATGTTTGAGTATGATTGTTTAATTTTGACTACATTAGGCTAATTTTGACCAAGTTTAATTGTGATGTAATAAGTTTGCCTATGATTAGAGATGAAAACAGGGTTACGGATATTGGGGATTGTGCATTCTATCTTCATTCGCGTCTCCGTCTCCATCTTTGATAGGGAATATGATGCATTAACATATCTTTTGTACAATATTACTGATCCTCGAGCGGATTCAAGGATTTATTTCTCGGTCCACAAAAATATTATACACGCATACATAGTAATATTCATACAAAATTCGAACCTATAAATTAGACCGTTGGAGACAATCTATGTTTAAAATCCCCACTTTCATTTCCACAATTTGCCGGCCTCGACCAATGGCACCACAAAAATGAACATTGTGAATAGCCAGGTCTTTCACAAAAGTCTCGGAGTCCCAAACAAGAAGAGTTCCACCTCAAGCCCAACTGAATCTCTAAGCAAAGAAATCAAAGTCTCCATTACCCTAAAACTGTCTAATGAAGTTATTTTCTATACCCCTCAGATTTGGTCTCTTGTAGGGCTATCATATTACAATTTTCTTTTCTGATCAACGAGCGAAGCCCATCAATTTTATCCATTGCCTTTAAACCAAAACTATTTAAGTATAGAATTAACATTTTGAAATAATTTTGACCCAAAAATCTAGAGTCGACCATATATACCTGCCAATCGGCCTAGTCGGTGTCTTCCATCCCATTTACACTTAATGCACTATATAAGCAAAGGTCGTGCAACTACATATAACTTGGAACGCAAAGAAACAAATGTTGGTGTATGAAGTGGCTTGGTATGGGGAAGGCATTAGCAACTTGAGTATGCGTAGATTTGAGGTGGACATGCACCTCATTAGATGCTACCTTTTTCTCTTTAAACATATAAAAATAAATCTTTATATAATTAGTACACATACAAAAACTAGAATGGCCAAAAGATATGTTGCTCCAATATTGTCACACTACAAAGTTTGAGCATTTGACTATAAAGCTCATAAATGATCACATAGAATAGATTGACACCCAAGCAAGTTCAGTTTTTATGAAGCACGAGTTTCAAATCCAGATTTTATATATAAATGGGATGGTTTAAATGAAAACTGTTTTTTGTACGAGAACCGAGAACTGCAAGAACCAATTATAGCCATTAATCAAAAAGAGTTGTTAATGGATAACCTAAAGTTCAGTTTTTATGAAGCACGAGTTTCAAATTCAGATTAAAGAGTTGTTAATAGATAACCTAAAACTAATCAAACGTATCCTTAATTAATTAAAGGCAATTTTGATATTTTTTAAACTAATATATCAATCAATGGAAAGGTGTTAAATTACAAAAATTAAACCAAATTAATGAGAAAATTATGCTTTTTAATCTGAGACCAATCTAGCTATATTTTTTCGATTTTTTTTTTGTATTTGCTGGGTTTTTTTTGGTATAGGTCGACACGTGCACATGTGCATATGCACAGATTCACATAATTTTTTCAGCACAGATGTAGATATGCACATGTGCAAATATATGCACGTGTGCATATGTACAGATTCACCTAGTTTTTTTCAGCACAGATGTACATATGCACGTGTGCAAATAGGTGCACGTGTACATATTATGCACATGTGCATATGTCGAAAGTTGTGTTAAAAAAACCCAACAAACGCGAATATTTTTCCTCGAAAAATATAACAAGATCGGTCTCAAATTAAAGAGCACAATTTTCTCGTTAATTTAGTATAATTTTTGTAATTTAACACCCTTTCGTTTGATGGATATATTAGTTTTAAAAAAATGGGGGTAATGTAAAAATGTTCATACTACTCTTCCCTCTTTAAAATAAATAAAAAAGACAAGAAATTAAATGACAGAAATGGTTCTCGTACGAAAAACGGTTTTAGTTTGAACCGCTTCTTTTATATATATAGGATCAAAAGAAAACACTTTGTGAGAGAGATCAAAGAGAAGAATTTACAATCCTTGATTAATTAGATCGGATGGGTAAGACTTGTCCGCGTTTTAATATAAGTTTTTTACTATATGGGTATAATGGGAATACAATTTGTTTGTCCCATGTTCTTTTCCTCTGTTCCGCTTTCTCACAAGTACCATATCGTGCTCATTATTTGTCACCGACGAAGAAATCACCGGCGAGACTAGATGCGGCGGTGTTTGTAATTGATTAGGGTTTTCGGCTTGTTTGGTTATATATTGTTGATACTCTGCTACACATGACGTCTTCTTCACAGAAGGGTGTTCTTTCCTTCATCATATGACCCTTCATCATATCACTGATATACAATACTTCTCCCAACAAATGATATATGACAAGAGGGATGTTTTATTCAAGGGTCGTCGCACCGGCCAATCTCCTTATTTAACTCGTCCTCAACATTTGCATAGTGGAATTTAGGAGTTATTGATGTTTTCACACTTTCACGAATTTGTCTCTCACTCACTTGCCATCTGAACCTGTTGATTTTGATGCTGAAATCTTCTACTCTAGTGCTTAAACCTTCGATTAAAGTGCCAAGACCTTCGGTTAATAGGTTGCTTTTATTGCTTCTACCGATGCTACTCGTCATTTTAAATCGAACCTTCATTTTTGGTGGCTTGAACCGTTCTTTTTTTATTCTAAGTTTTTATTCGTTTAATTACCGTTTATTCACATTGAAACATATCTTGTCTAATGTATTTCATATTTTCATGCCATTTCTATAATCTTGATGATTGTTATAAGGTCATATAACTTGATAAATTATTTATGTACGTATATGATGATTCTTTTGAATGAATAATGAACATACTGAATTTGAAAACCCAAATTTTGTTTATATTTACTTTCTTCAATATAAAATTTAAAATTCTGCAGTGTTTTATTTTCAATCTCTATTTAGTTTCATGATTTTGTTGGCAAAACAAAAGTAAAAAGGTGAATCCTGCTTCAAGAGTTCTATATGGTTAATTTTTTTATTCCTTTGCTTGTTATTGAATCTGTTCTAGAGATTAAGATTTATAACATAATTTCTCTATGACTGTGCTAAATCTCGTTGGTTTTCACCATGTGTTAAGTGCTTCAGTTGTAGAACAACATCATTAGTGTCAAAGTTTTAAATTTTAGGCTAAAACATGTCAATTCTAAGCATTTTTTAAGTGTTTCAACTAATTTTGGGCTAAAACAGGTCAATTCTTAGCATCCGTTAAGTATTCAAATATGGTTAATTGCCTCAAATTCCCTCCTAAAGATTTATATTATATGGGTTAGGTGGGTGTAGGAAAGAACCTTATTGTAACTTTTGATTTACTGTGTTGGCTTTGAAAGTCATGAATTTACATTTTGATTTGAATTATGGCCGGCTTTAGGTAGACTCAACTTTGAATGTTTGAAGTTTGAATGGTGGTGGTTTTGATCAACCTAAGGAATACAATGATAAGTTATTTGATTTAATACATTCGAAGTTCGTTTTTTTACTGTGCCAGCCTAATGCAACAACAACAATGATACCATGTCTTTTGTCTTAAAAATGTATTCTTGTTAATGTATGCATTACGTTTGAATGTATGTTTCAATTCTGAATTTGTGCATTATGTTAGAATGTGTGCATGACTTCTTAATATGTGCATTATTGTTTATTGTGTCTGTACATATTAATGCTTTATTGTTGAATGTGTATAAAATTGACGTGATTCATAAAGCATCAAGTTAGATGTAACTTGAACTCTTCTTTTGTAAATCGATTTGTGTAAAAAAATATGCCAAGACCGGTATGATCAATTTTATGCATTATAAGTTGGTTTTCTATTTTTCTTGCATCCACCGTTAGTCAAACCTTCGACTCAAGTGTGAAAGCCTTCGTTAACAAGCACGTTTTCTTCCTTCGATTAATAGGTTGAATTCTCTTTAAATTAAAATTTCTATTCTTTTAATCACTTTTTACCTATTTAAATGATCATTCAACGAGGCTAACATCCTATTATAGTATTATGCTTGAATAAGTTGTACCTTTTGCATAAGATAATGTACCTTACTTTGGGAGATGATATCTTACAGACTAAACACCTAAACAGAGGGTTTGGTATATTATAAGTTTCTCCTTTAGAGTATTTTACCCTTTTCTTTATCTTTAGTTTGGAATCAAATTCAAATTTGCTAGTGCTTAATGTCTTGAGTTATAATTTTGATATATTATTTTGTATCCTTGAGACTGGTTTCGAGAGGAAGAAGCCCAAGCCTTTTCACAGGTACGTATAATCTTTGTTTTCAAGCAAAAATTAACGTGTTCTAAAAATTCATACTATTTTTAAATTAAACTCTAGAAATTCTATATGATTATAGATAATCTAGAAATGCTTTTCTAATTAAATTACATGTTTGTGATAGAATCAATAATATGGTTGGAAGCTACCACCGGAGATGATGTATTATGAACGTTGCATATAATTAGTGGAATTCAAGAATGAGATGATGGTTCCTCTCATTAAATAGTGCACATTCGATGAACTTTTTGTGAACATCTCATATTTTTTTAGTGCTAATGTGTCAATAGTTTATTTGTATTGGATGATCAATTCTATGCATCACCTTTGACGTACTATATGCACTAGTTTTAAGAGTATGCATTACTTTTTAAGCCATGCATAAATTACTAGAAATGATGGTTTATTTTACTAAATACATGATTCATCCGGTTACATGTTGACACAATGATGCGTCAACTTACATATTGAGACATATGATACCTGGATGCAATGGTAGTGCATGTGATGGATTAGTTTCTTATCCATTCTTGGGACACAATTGTGCATACATTGCACCTAACTAGGTATGTATCTGATTGTAGTGTATCTCACTCGACTTCTTCTCTTTCGATTTTATTCCTTCTTCTATAATTTCTACTTCTACTTCTAGTCCTTTTATTACATATTTATGTCGTGTAGATGCATCTATTGTATA
Organism: Drosophyllum lusitanicum; assembly: GCA_032274825.1. NCBI lineage: Eukaryota > Viridiplantae > Streptophyta > Magnoliopsida > Caryophyllales > Drosophyllaceae > Drosophyllum > Drosophyllum lusitanicum. The sequence continues at coordinate 1,663 of JAUEJL010146829.1, read as the reverse complement.
CATCAATGCATAATTTTTTTTTAAAAAAATAGGTCAAGACCGGTTTATAATTAAAGAGATTAAGATTTTGAATCTAATGGTGTAATTTATTCTATTAAAAACTCAATATTTTAGAAATAATTTTGATTTCAAGTTTTGGATATAAAATTGATTTTTGTGATATAGTCAGTTATTTTGGGTGTGTGAGTAGGCTTTGGGTGTTGGGGAAGAAAATGAAAATTTTCAATTTTACCTATGTTTTCATTGTTGTGTATTTTAGTAGTGTTCTTTCTTGAACCTTACCCTACTACATATATATATATATATATATATATATGTGTGTGTGTGTGTGTGTGTGTGTGTATAGCATCAATATAGGTCCTATGCTTACACATAGATCTCAAAGGCCAAATCTGGACAATTATATTTTTTAAATCAATGGTCAATATCTAATAATGACATTATTATAATTAAGTAAACAATTATAAGATTTAATTATAGAATGAAGGGTATTATGGGAATCCTCCACCTCATAAATCTAGCCCCTTCCTTTCTTTTTCACTTCCAGCCCCGAAAATGATAACTTTCAGTCGAAAATGATCTTCCAGCAACTGAAAATGATAACTTCAAGCCACCGAAAATGATAACTTTCCAGCCAAAAATGATAACAATTACAGTTGAAAATGATAACATTTTCCGGCTACCAAAAATGATAACTTCCAGCCACCGAAAATGATAACTTTTCAGCCAAAAATAATAAAAATTCCAGTTGAAAATGATCTCATTTTCCAGATGAAAATGATAACAATATATAACATTTAAAATAATAAGATTATCCACATGAAAATGATAAAAATAGAATCATTTTCGGTCCAAAAAATGATTTAAATACACATGCTTTAGCCGAAAATGATATAAGACACATGTTTCTAAGCGAAAATGATATAAATACACTCTTTCCAGCCAAAAATGAAATAAATACACATGGTTACAACCGAAAATGATAAAAATTCACATGTTTTTAGCCCGAAATTGATATAAATACACATCTTTTTAGCCCAAAATGATATAATACACATGTTTTTAGCCGAAAATGATATAGATACACATGGTTACATCAAAAAATGATAACAACTCACATGATTTAAAATGATAACATTTTGGTATCAGTTTCATATGGTTTGCTTTTTTGAAATAAAATTTTCAAAAATATGAAAGAAGTGGTCTTGTTTGAAAGATGATTAAAAAATGAGTAGATTGGTATAACTTTTTTGCTCAAATTCTCAAAATTGAAATAGTTATAACCATTTAAACATTTAAGTGGTAATTAAAAATAAAAAAAGAAAATTTTGGGGAAGTCTTATAGGAGACGTAGTTTTGGATTAGTATTTGCGATTCCTATTTTGCCATTTTAAATGGGTGGATCCTTACCCTATATATATCTTATCTTATAACCTATTTAAAAGAAAAGAATGATGACATCATCATCCTTTTCAAAATATTATATTTTTAAGAATGATGACATCATCCTATTTATAAGGAATTTTATAAATAAGTTATAAGATTGAAGGGGGCTGGATGAAAATTGTGAGGGGGTTTTATAAAATATGTGAGGGGCTTTTAAGAAAATATGAGGGAGTTTTATAAAAATTGTATATTAATGTAATTAATTATAGGTTGTTTA
>JAUEJL010146818.1:0-10524 GCA_032274825.1 Drosophyllum lusitanicum | reverse complement strand
TTGAAATATTGCTAAATCGGTACTCGGGACTCGGTATTCGGGACTAGTACCGAACCAACTAGGTAAAATAGGTAGTCTGTACGGTACCGTATATGAATATTCGGTACAGTGTTGTTACTTCATCTCCTAATTTTAATCTTATGTTTTTCATGGCATCGACTGATTTCTTGATTCATGGTAACGATTCTGAAAGGAAAGAAGATTACGGGCAAGAAACCTGTAAATGTTTCATTTTGTTTGAAGATCTGCCTTTACTTGCCTTTATAATACTGATGTTGTTCTCATTTTGATAATTTTGTTAATTGATTTGAACATCTACCTTTTATATTGATGATTTTGTTGTTAGTCGAATTTGTTATTTAGAGATTTTCTTTGCTAATTGTTGATTTGGTTTTTTGCTTATGGGGTCTATTGTAGTTAATTACTAATTTGGTTTTTTTTGTTTACGGGGCCCTTTAAGAATTTTTTGCTAGGTCTGTTGTAGTTATTGCAAACACGGGGCCCTTTAGGTTTTTTTGCTAGGTGGCCCGTGGCCCTTTAATTGATTAAGAATGTTAAAGTTAATTTTTAAATTAAAATAAAAAAAGATTAACGAGGTGGTGAAATAGAAATACGATTACTAACTTGGTTTCACCGAGATAAGATGGAAGGAGTGGAGAATGAAAAGCTGATGTGACGCTGATACGACAATTGTGATGTTGGAATAAAAATATGAGTACTTCCTTTAGACTTATGTTTTTTTTTTTAATTTTGTATGTGCTTTTGATTTTTATGTTTTGATGTTTTTCGGGCGAATTTTCATTTTTTGGTTTTATGTTTATGGGATATAATTTTCAAAGGCTTTCTAATGATGTAGTCAACACCCACGTCGACGACAAGCATCTCCTGGAGAAGTCTATACTCCAGTTGAACAACGAGCATCGACTAGACAAGTCTAGGCAACAATGCATCAGGCTTTTAAAACACATGCCTAAGAAACATGAGCCAGGACCCTACGCCACGTGGGATACCCATGATTGGCTGACACCAATTGTGGAAGCAAATCAGTTGAATCAGACTCCCTACAACATGTAGGTTCGCTGTGATTGACTAGCATGATAGTGGGAGGCAAATCCTACTAAAAGTACATTACACGTCGACATGGCAAAAGGGGGGACAGTAGCTTTATTGTCCTCCGCAAAAATTTGGACAGATGTCTATCGACGCTCATTCTCACGTTTCCGCTGATAGGCAACCCTCACCTATAAATAGTTACAATCCCCTCCCATCAAGTAATTCATACATTGGTCATGGCTTTTACTAACTTGAGTGTCGGAGTGGTCTACAAGGCTTCGTCCCTGTAAAGCCTCTAGCGTAGTGTCTTCCTTTGGCTTTGCATATTATCCTCAAAGAAGCTTGAACGTCCGATCCTTGCTATTCACCTTAGCCTCAAGAGATCTACACTTCTTCTTACGAATTAACAATTTCTTTTTAGTTTTTTTAATGATGATATCATGATACTATTAAACAAAATTATGAAAATGAGAAACTTTTTATTACAAATATTTGATTCATACTAGTAGTAGCTCTTTCACTTTATTAGTTAAAAAACAAGAAAAAAAACAAACAGTTCAAATGTTAACTAACTAATAATAAAGACACAATTTATCTTCTAACTCCAACTTCAAGTGTGACACTTGTAACTTAACTACTGATGTGGTATTTCTAGACTATAAGATAGAGCTTGGAACGATCATTATAGAACAATAACACAGTAATGGATCAACCCAACCAATAAATTAATAATTAAAATCGTGATGTTTAGTTATTTTCATGACGTTTTTATAATTGCGTATCTCCACAAAAGCACATCATCGAAGCCTTTCCAAAAAAACACACACACATCTTAAGTTCTTAACTTTTTAGAGTATTCTTGTGAAGGGAGAAATGGTAAATCATATTACCGTAAAATCAGACAATTATCTATAAGATAAATGAGGGAAACATTATATAACTAGATGATCAAAAATAAATCTTGAAAACATGTGTAATTCATTCGACTATTCAACTCTATGCATTATGTGATGACTAGCTTTGTTAAACACGTAGCAAATGTCAAATGGTTTGTAGTCCAACAGTAGTATTAAGTGTTTTTTAATATAGTGAGTTTAAATCCCGTAGTATATAAAAGAAGTATCTTTAGAAGTATGATTAAGGTTGAGTGTGTATCTATAGTACAAAAAAACCTTTGTTCGACAAATTATTTAGTTTCAGTGAGATTCTTGATAAAATTTGCCAAAACGGTAAAGTGAAAAGAATATGCGACAAAAACCCCAAATTGCATCTCACAGACATATCTTATTGGTTCGACAATGACAATTTAACTTTATGTATGATACCACGATTATCTTTGTTAGACGAAGAATCTTCTACTTTTGGTGAGTTGTTAACACAATTCGCCGAAATGGTAAGGTAAATTTGTCGTATGACTAAAAGATCAAAAACGAATATTGCTGATTTTTTAAAACCAAATATCAAACCGAAAACTTATAATATATATATATTTTTTTCATTTTCGTTATGAGCTAATTTTGTACGATTAAATTAAATAACCTTTTTTCTAAACGCGAATAATTTTATAACTAATGAGACGCGTGATATCAGAGCTCCAGTCATCCATACATACATGGCACTCACCCCCTTGCTTACAAATCATTTCGTAAATCTAGTCGACTACATGAATCACTTCAATGTAAACCATATACACAATCTTTCAAACAGCGAGTTAACAAGACACAATATTAAAAAATAAAATCATATAAACATAGAAGAAACAGGTAACGAATGAAGAAGCTATTTTATATCCAAAATTGTGTGTCACCAGAAAAGAAACTCCAAAACAAAAGTTAACATCTTCTCCCAATCAAAAACGCCAGCCCGCCCATTAAAATTTTCAACTATCAACTAAACAAAAAGAAAGACCAGCTTTTGGTGCACCTGTACTTTTACTTGTTTAATGTTTTCTGACTCCCATATAATATATATATATATTATATAACCCCCAAAAAGAAAAAAGAATGCATGTTTATAGTTGTTAGACTTGTAGCCAATAACCAGTTTTATCAACCCAGCCTTTTTCCACTTGTTTAAGGCTTCTGCACAGTCTTGTACAACATCGATGTTCCTTGGAAAACCATCAGCTGATATTTTTTTCTGTATTGCTTCAACTGCAACATAACAACATCCATCTTTACCTTAATCGCTCTTAAAAACCATATAACAACATCATATACTAACTATGACCTAAAAGCAAAGGAATGAGAGCTCATACAGCAACATCAAACTCCTTCATCTGAAAACATAAAAAATAACAAGAAAATGCTGTGCTTTATAATAAAAAGTGACTACCTCTACATCAGGCATCTTCTGAAACCCAAACTTCTTGGTCCATATGGATTCAGCTTCATCAGCAGCAGGAAGGGCTAGGATTTTCACATTCAGAGAAGATAGCAGTTCTTCGATGCAAGAAAACAGAGCTTGGAAATAACCCTACACAACGCTCATTAATCAGGACAAGTAATCCCCGCATATGCACTCAGAGACGAGTAATAAAAGAGTCGAATAAAAAACTTAGCTGAACATAAAACGAGTTGACTCCCAAAACGAATTTTCAATGCATACTCAAAAGATTAGATTATTATAATCTTGTAATCATATTTGATATGCTACTCTTTATTAAAAAATAACAAAAAATTTAAGCAAAAGTCATCCAACCCAACCCGTCCCGACCATTACCCAACTCGCTAGACCCACCATTTTGCCACCTATAGAAAAAAATCAATGATTTTCAGTGCTCTCACCAATCCTTGACATTCGCTACTTGTTGCTACTAAAGGAATTTCAGCTACTTCCTGACCAAATATACGAAATATGCCAGCAGATACAACTGTAGAGCTGCACAATTAGAGAAGAATCACAAATGTAGCCATGAAAAATAAAGAACCTGGAAATGTTTTAAAAAGGGAGATAGAATCTCACTTGACCGTCAATATAGCACAGTACATCCCTCCATAATCCTGTTGTTTCAAACTTCTCCTGAATTTGATGTCAAATAAAAACTATATAAGTTGGAAGAAGATTTGGATTGATATATCTTTGGTATTCAAAAGAATCAAAACCACTCAAACAACAAAAATAAATCAGTTACCCATAAACCATGTGAGGAATCAGATCAAGACGACTTGTGGTTGAATCAGCAATTGGATCAAACCGATCCTAAGTTGGTCACAAGAATAACCCTTGAGTTCATATTTTAATCATGAACACAAACAAAAAAGCAAGAAACAATTACTCACATGGAAAATAGCAACAGCCTTGGATAGCAACACTCTTGTGTCATCAGAAGCCATTTTACCACATAAAAGTCTCCATCTAATGTCAAGATCAGCACTGGGTTCTAATCCTTGTTCAACCTGCTTCTTCTTAATAGCACCCAAAGAGGCGTCTGGAAGCATTTTTTCTCTGCCAGCCACCAGATTCTCTAAAGATGTATGAATCGTCTTGCAATCCATACAGCAAAACCATTCTCCTTTAGGTAAAGCCTGTAATTAAATTCGTCCAATTTTACCACAGTAAAAGTAGATCATAAAAAACATACTTATGTTAAAGATTGATATAGAAAAGTAGAAAACACACAACATGCATGTAACAAGATGTTTTGCAGCGCACCTTAAGGTTGTCCATTTTATGCTCCTTCAAACAGCCAACATGGTACTCTTTCTCACACTGGAATATATATAAACACGACAAAGCTTATAATCCATAGGCATTTGAAACAGCATAATCACTTAGATTTTCACATATGAACAGATTATTACAAAATGAACGAGCACCTGATCACATATGATGACGGTTCTCGGGCCGAATCCAGACTTGCTAAAATCATGTGCCCTGAAGCAGAATATATAAAAGGTATGAATCTCCAAAAAATTAGCAACAATAGAACAAAAAAGAAACACCAAGCTTTTGTCCCATTCTAAGAAGTTAACACAACCAAAATAAAACTTAACGAACAACGAGTGCAGAAATAATCCTGAATTCCTGATGATGGATCTAAGTCGACTGAAGAGATGAAGCATCCTACCATAAAACTTGAGTCAAATGAATTGCACTTAATTGCAAAACCATTTAGTAAATTAACCTATGCTAACTGTGCGACACTTATTTATTTAGAAAGAAAAGACAACGCTAAAATTAGATAAAAAATGGTGCAAGATTACAATGACCCATGTAATTCACTGACAGAAAAAGATATTCCAACTACACAGGATCTACAGCACTAACATATAATTGTTTACACAGTATAATATCATGGACAATATAATATAGCACCTAATTATAACTTCAAATTTCTTTACGCTTTAAGACATTATCTAGTATGTGAACTCCCAAAAAACAAAATATCTAGTACTAGGAGGATCTTTGTTCCAGCTACATACTGCAACATCTTATTCAAACAATGTCACCTTTCTACAGATAATAACATCTAAATATCTAATGCAACAATGTCAATATTATTGAAGCGTCAAACACAATAACAGAGTCTACTACTCTACAGGAAAGAGAACATAATGATCATTGACTTCATTTTGACCCCAAGTAACAAGAATGATTAAGGAAATGCTCAGGAGAGATTAGCCCCACCAACAAATGTTAATATCACCGATTCATGATTCAGGTATGTTTCTTTCTAATGGGAGAAGAGACGGATACACACCTGCATAGAACACATGCTGGAGCTCCTTTTTTAGCGGGAACTCCCAACCCTCCAACCTCTGGATTTTCAACAACGCGAATGCACCGCTTAGTTATTTCTTCAATAGGATCAACACCTGCAACCCTTCCAGCAGCAAGAGCGTTTTCGTTTCTTTCCACAAACTTTTCCTTTTGGAACATGTTTTGGCAGTATTTGCAATACCATGTACCCTGCGGCACAGCCTCGGATATACATTCTGCAATTTAGACATTTCCAAGCATTGAATTTAAGCAAACGCATAGTATTAGTAGAGTTTACAACATAATATAACCACCTACAGATGACAGAAAGTGGTTATTCTGGTTAATAATAGGATATGAAGATGAAAACTTTAAACAAAAATAATATCTGGGATCGATATCAGTACATGTATACAATTCAGCTATCACAACCTACATGTGCCCAAATGTCAAACCATTTATATTTAAGTTTCCATGCAGGTGATGCAAGTGAAAGGTTTAAGCAATAAATATAACAAGTACAGGCCTTAGCTTGAGAATGCTTGCACTTTACTAGAGACAAGGGAAAAACAGCATTCGTGTTATAAAGATACATAGAACTACAGAAGTCTAGAAAAACCATCATTCAAGCTTAAATCCATAACTCTTAACTGAGACAGAACGTAAGATTCTAAAATATAAGACAGACATCAGTTGAAAGCGTCGATATATAGAAACTAAAAAATAGAGAACCTGAAGTCAAGAAAACTCACCAGGGTGAAAAGCTCTTGGACAATTATCACAACACAAAAGCTCCCCTCCATCTGCACATATGGAGCAGAGATCATCGTTATCATCTGAAGAGAACTTCCTGTGTTTTGAGAGTTTTATTGACAGCTCGTGGAGGGACACGCCATTGGATGTGTATATGTGTAAATAACTGCCACCCAAAAAATAATCAGAAATTTTACAATTATGTAACATTAAGAAAAGATACATTGCAGAATCATGATAGATATGTAAAAGGGGAAACTTACGGTTTACGACGAGAAGCCCAACCAGCATGAGCTTCAAACTGTGAGGGACTGACCTGATCATCATGAAAAGAAAGTCAATAAACTAATTTCAAACCATAAGACTAACAACTAAATTTGCACCACCAAGTACCTCATTCTTGCAGCAAAAGCAAAAGATTCCAGAACCTTTTTTATAACCCTCCAACAGTTTCTGCCAATCATAGAGGAAAACTGGATTATAAAGCAGACTGAAATTACAAAACCACATACAACAAGTCATATACAGCATGAACATGCAGGAAACCGAAGCAGAGAAAGAATTTTATCTATTTCATCAGCATAAGCAATTACCTCCCCACGAGCAAAATAAGCTAATGCTGTTCCATCAGGCAGCACATCCTCCTCGAATACAAACTTGTGCATCCGCAAATCTCTAAATGAAACAAAAATAAATAAAATAATATAAAAGATGGTAAAGAAAAACTAATTTCCAAAATAATAGAATTCACCTATTCGGTTCCCCATCTTGACCTCACAAAGAAATTAAAATATCAAGGAACTGATACAACATATCAATCGGAATAGAAATAACAGAATAAGTGACGCAAAAAAAGAATACTAACTTTCTAGTTAGCCTTCCATGACCCTTGCTTCGACTAGAACTACTAGTGACTACTCGTGCAGTAGAACTAGGAGCAGATACCGGTGACACGGACCTGCACATATCGAGTATATAAATTATTGAAATATACTAAATCAAGTAACAGAGTATTTGGTAATATGCTACGTTAGATACAAAGAATTAACAATCAGAAACAGATAATGAAACGAGAATAAAACCATTCACAGAATCATAATGGGCATCCTTTACAAGTATATGCTTCTAACAGTAGGTGTGAGGTTATCCTTATACCCCTGACTCCCTGAGTTAATATTAGTTTCAGATGTCAAACAGAAAAATATATTAAAAAATATGTACATGAGCATACAAGTTCGTCAACGATAAACAATACAATTGTTTGTCAGTTAAAATAACAATTCTGCTATAACCTTCTTGTCCTATTCTCTTGCTTTCATTGTAAAAAAGCAAGTAGATAAAGATCCTCCAACCAAAAGACTTGAGAAACCATGAACCAAATGAAGTTAACTGCTAACATTTGCAACAATTTCTCTTAATATGCCACATGTTATGCACTATTGCACTCAGATGGCCAGCTAAAGTAGCAGAGCTAAGTTGTACATATGTCATAGATTTCAGCACAAACAATTGAAAAACACAAGTTCTTGTAAATTGTAATGCAGCTGTTTGCAAGCATGCAGTAAACACTAAGCTAACAGATTAGCAAAATTGATGAAAATGATCATTAGCAAAATGTTCTCTAATATGGTTCTTATTATTGAACACTGACATTATCATCTTACAGAAGCAAATACCTGTCGCTATTATCATTAGGCAGCACAGGAAGACTCGACTGAGAATGCAGCTGGGCATGAGGCTGCGGTTCTTTCAAACTCAAGCACGAATCACACAAAAGCATTGTCTTCCCATTGCCTGATTCAGGTATGGACCCTGTGAATCATCAAAATATAAGAGGATATGACATAATCCAATGTAAATTCATCGTATGGTCTATAGCATAACATGTATTCCTCACCTTTGCAATTCAGACAAAATGTAGGCTTCTCTTCAGATGAAGAACCTATAGCTCTTGAAATGATTTCCTCCATCCCCTCCAATGGAGCCATTTTACAAATGTTAAGCACCTCCCTTAGGGTTTTACCATTTTCCAAGTAAACGTACTCTGGTGGTCGCTTATTTGCACTTCCAGCATGCAACTCGAACTGATTAGGAGTCACAACCTAAATTTATCCAAAACACTACCAATCAAAACCCAAACAAACAACTAAGATTAAAAAAGAAAAAAGTAGCAATAAAGCTAGATGTAACACAAACTCACTTCATTTCCACCGCATGTTTCACAAAAACACAAAATTCCGGATCCTTTAATTACGCCTGGAAGACCCTTCTCTGAATTCCATTTCACCTGATCAACAGCATACTTGATGATAAGCCACATTGAAAGAAAAACAGACGACCAGAATTAAAGCAGAAGAGCCTTGATGTTAATTCAAAGATGTGAATGTATACCTTTGAGCCACGAACATACCTAACAGGTGATCCCTCGAGCAAACCAGTTTCAAGAAGCTCCTTCAACTTAGTTGGACATCTCTTCAGCACAACGTTCTTCGACGTTTTTAATTCAAACTTCTTTTCGTTTTCGTCATTGGATAGAGTAACAACAGAGCTGATTACATTCCCATGTTTCTCTGAAATTTTCTCATCCTCGTCATTTAGCTTCGCCGGTTTCATATCGGAGGTAGACTTTACAGAGTCTTCGTCCATCGTCTCTGATTTCACTTCGCTCATTGGTTCAACAACCGCTCGACCGGGATCAACGACGTCACTTTTCGATTCTTCCTCATCCGCATTCAACATTGATTCCACATCCTCTTTTCCAATACCTAGATCGGCAGTTTTTGATTTCTTGTTGATCGATGAAGGGTCTGGCGACATCTGAGCCCTCCGTGCTCTCGTCCGACCACATAATCCATAATTTTCCGAATGAGATTTCATGGCGAATGCAAATTCGCGTTTCAAACCAGGGCGAATAGAGGATAACAACACGTATTCTTCACCGTCTGTTCCGTTCGCCATTGTAACAGACACTAATTGCAATTTTCAAGAATAGAAATAGCAAATCTTTCGGAGAGATTTGTTTTACAGCTGTAATCTCAAAGCGAAAACCCTAGAGTTTTCGATTAGAGGCTACAAAGACCGAATTAGTGGGGAGAATCAATGAACATGAAAACCTATTTTTGGTATTGAGATTTTAGATTTGATTCTGAATTTTTAATTTTCAAAGGGTTTGTAATGTGTATGCGTGCGTATGTGTGTGGAGAGAAAGAGGATTTGAGGTGAAAGAGGAGATATTAAAGGGTGCATGCTTGTTCATACGCCCCTTGGGTGGAACAATAAACCCCACCAGAAACTTCTTTCCAATTGACGATTCTACCCCCCTCCATTTCTTTCTCCCTTCAACTTGGTGATGCTTAAAATATTCCTACCCTTAAACACCAATAACTATCGTAATTAGACAACTAGTCATTACATTAGCATAAATTATATATAACTAAACACTTACAGTGATGACACTTATAATTATTATCATGGACCCATATACAATTATTTATCTTAATTCATTGATTAAAAAAATAAAATAGATAACAAGCACCTCGGCTCGTTGCCACCACAACGACCCGCTTGATAATGGGGATAACTAATCCTTCGCAATGGTGATAAGCACAGTATGGCATCGTTATTTCTCTTTTTTGGTCGATAACAAGCACACGCTTGTGGGTGTTGTACACCTTATAATTTATGTAAAAGATGTTATGTCTCTGTTAGATAAATGTGTATAGTAAGCAAACTAGTGATGCTACATCTAACGTCATAGGACACTTGAGGGTCACACATGTGTCTGTAATACGAGTAGTATTTCAACCTAACTCGAAAATAAGATTTATAATAGTTATTATAAATCATATTATAAAAGAGAGGTTTTATTACATTAAGCATTAATTAATGATTGGTATATATTTATTAGTTAATAAATATAGGGCAAAATACATGAAAATATAATTAACTTTGTCTTAATTATCATTGTATACAACCAACTTTAAATTCTTAAAAATAATATAACCAACTTTCATAATT
>JAUEJL010146807.1:0-10524 GCA_032274825.1 Drosophyllum lusitanicum | reverse complement strand
AACGACTTGTTGTGTAATTACGATATCAACGATTATGAATATCTTTTATGAATGAATTATGTCAAAAAAAAAAAAAATTTTGGGACGTTACAGCTAACTCGTAAGATAATGTTTTTAAATTAAAACTGAAAAAGTGGTGTTACAATAATAATAATAATAATAATAATAATAATAATAATAATAATAATAATAAATACAAGATGGATCAGCGATTCATGCTTCACTCGATTGATTACTTCGGTCGTGATTCCTTCATCTTGACTCACCACTGAATAAATGGATCATGCTTTACCGCCGGTACGGTTTAATTATGAAATCCGTCAGATCGATTTCTATTTGATTGTTCAATTTAAGAGTTTTTGCTTCATCCGTACACTTTTGCTTCATCTGTACGTTTTCTGTTTGAGTTCTATTTGTGTGAAGATCGGTTCTATTTGATTGTTTGATTTAAGGTTTTGCGATTTTAGATTGAAGGTTGGTTCTATTTGATTGTTCTATTTAAGTGTTTGCGATTTCAAATTGAAGGCGGGTTCTATTTGATTGTTCGATTTAAGGGTTTGCGATTTCAGATTGAAGGTCGGTTCTATTTGATTGTTCGATTTAAGGGTTTGCGATTTCAGATTGAAGGCCGGTTCATACACATTCCAATAATTTTAACCTGCTTCTTTGAACTATGTATGCTATTTGTTCGATTCCGGTGTATGATTTTTTTAGATATGAGTTTCTTAATGGTTTTAATCTGAGTTTCATCTCCATTATATGGTTTCGATGTATGCAATTTCATATATGCCTTCATATGATGTAACATCGCATCTTGGACACCATTATGTATCCTAACATCGCATCTTGGACACCATTCTGTATCCTAACATCGCCTCTTGGACAAAAGCAGAATCAAAAGCAATCAAATTGACATAATCAAGGTTTTTTGAGTTCAAATGTATGTTACCCACACAAAACCGATCGCAATGATACCGATTTCAATTCATCAACTCAGCACGTTCAAAAAATTGCATGTGATGCATTTACAATCTGAACCCAAGTACCACAAAGCAAATCGACCACAAAACTTGTACTTGATGAAGATTTTGACCTTAGATTGTTTTGCCCTTGTAAAACCATAACCACAGTGTGCCCCAGCGAAATATCACCAAAAATGATTGCCATAGTGTTCCCTTTGCAAAACCGATTATAGATTAGCGAAGTCGAGAAATCACCAAAAATGCCCAGCAACTATTGATCCACGTGAAAGGATGATTGATAGAAAGATGAGTGAAATTACGAAAGAATATAAATGCCTTCATATGCAAGGTACATGAGGAGATTTAATGTCTAATTTTAATGTTTGCCTAGAAAAATGACTTCGTATGTAAAGTAATTGTACGAAGTTATTGTATTAATCGATAACTAATAATGCGTATAAAACAAAATACAAATTATTTTTCTCAAAAATATTTGATTCCTTCACACTTTACAGCAGGCTTGGATTGGAAGAAACTCCGTTGCTTAGTGCATATTTTTCTTAAACAAAGTTTTTTAAACACATAAAAAAATATTCAGAAAATTGTTCTAAGCTTTTATTTTTATAACATTTTATAATTAAAAATGCATAGATATTCGTGCCCTCATTGACAAAAAATATAAAATGATCACGATCTCAGGAATTATTATATTAATTAATCTAATTTAATTAAATTATCAATCCGGTCAAATTAAATAAATAAATGTTCTTAAAGACAAGATTACAATAATTAGGTTTGCTTCAATCGAGGGACACGTTATGTATACCTAATATATTAAACTTCTATATTTCTATATTATTTACTGTTTTACACAAATCTTTACAAATCTTTACTGTATTATAATATATTTAACATATTTTTTTATATTTTATTAACTTTTTAAAATTTCAGCAATTAGAAATTACTAGTACCTTTTAAATAACCTTCAATTTTCAATCATACATAGTCTCTTTTAAAAAATACACTATCCCATAACTACACATTTCCCCACTCATCAAAAATGAAGAAATTTGTTATTCTTTAAAACTTGCTTTAAAAGTGAAGACAAGAATTGATGAAAAAAAGAGAAACAAATAAAACGACATGTTATCAGATAGAAACTATTCGCCGAATGCTATATCTTTATATTCTATAAGACGTAGCATTGCATGAGTATCATGCTAATTAAGAATCTAAAGCTTGATATACAGGGTTGGATCCGTTCTCCAATGGAGGCTGTAGCAATTTCTGGCTAGTAGTTTTTAGTTTAAACTAGTTGTTTTGTAATTATTTGGGTTGTATTGTCTTGGTTTGTATCTCGTCTCTATGTACTCTTGTTTTCTAGCTCCTTGCTAGTACTCTATGCCGAAGATCTCTAGTTATGCATCCTTTTGTCTTAAAAAGTGGGGTTATAATAAGGGGATTGTATAGGTGGTTAAATTGCTAAATATACGGGTAGAGGTGAATTATTGAAGGGAAAATATATCCGTAAAAAGTTATTCTGATATAAAAGTAATTAAAAAGTCATTAACGAGTATTATATGATTCTAATATATTCATAACACATTCTCAATCCCAAACACAACTTTTGGTTTACGACATAATGTATTACAATATCCACTATGCTCTTTGACTAATCTGAATCTTAATAGAGTAGGGTTTTAGCTAGGCGAAGTTCATTTTTTAAAAATCACTACTAACCTGACCCCATTAACTCAAAACCTAATTGGGTTGACCCAATTAACACTTCTTCGGCCACGTATTAGTTTGTTCCAAATCATGCTGAATAGCTGTAAGATTAAAATTTTGTATGTATGGATGTAAATGAATATATCGAATACAAACATGACTTGTTAACATTCATCCGTTTAACTTCGGCCGATAAAAGTAAATAAATATAGACTAATAAATAAACGAATTTATGCGTTTATGTTTGTTTTTTTGGAATATTAGATTGTTCATGTTTGTTTATATAAATGTTAAATGAAAGAACAGATATATGAAATTACTATGACGCAAATCCAACCTTATTGGACACAAACAAACACATAACACATACACACGAGAACTATAATGAACGAAGATAAATGGATGAATAAACGAATCTTTACTACCATAAATGAAGAAAGAAGACTATTATTTGTGTTCTTTGGTTTAACCAAACAAAAAATTACTATTTGTTCATTATTAAAGAGTTAATTACATATAGTCCTTGTGTTTGTTACAAAATTTTACTTTTAGTTCTTTAACTTTAAAATTTATGAAAATTGTCATTAAAGAGTTAATTGCATATAGTCCTTGTGTTTGTTACAAAATTTTACTTTTAGTTCTTTAACTTTAAAATTTATGAAAATAGTCACCATGATTGTCATTTTGTTTCACTTTTAATCCTTTACACCAATTTCAGTTAACTTTGACCATTAGTCAAAGGGTATTTTTATCAATTCCTTTATTATTCTTGTTTTCAAGCAACCTCCTACCTCTTTCCTATCATTTTGTTTTTATTTAACTTTTTAATTATGTTAAATTCCCTATTTAGTAAAATAAAATATACAATTAAGGTTTTAATTTTCTTTTAACCAAATCAAGATTTTAGTTGTTATTTAAACAAAATTAGAATTTTAATTAATTAGGGTTATTTAGACCAAACAAGATCAATGTTTGTTATCTTTATTCATTAGCTCACCTCCATTTTATTTTTATTCAAAATTTTAATTAATTTTTCCTATCCTGTTGTTCTTGAAGATTAGAAGAACTTCATACATTTCAGTTTAGGGTTCATCAAAAATTTTCAGATCAAACACACACACACTTGAACAATTTAATTTTTTCATCAACTACTTATGATCATCCACTTTTATAGGCAAAGGTAAACTAAAAGACTTGTTTACAACCCCTTTAGACCTTGCAAGAAACAAACCCCAAAGATGACTTTAACTTTCTATTTGATCGAACATACTGCTCCAAGTTAGTTTTAGGCTTTGCCTAATGTTAGTTTATTATAGAAACAAACAAAAGGGAAGAAAGAGGTGTTGATCGCTAACAAATCCTGCCTCTAGCGACCTCCTTCACAAACACTTAACATGGAAGTTGGCAAGTAGAGGAAGGATCGGACTCCACGGACTTCAAATTTGGTACTATGTTGGTGGTTGTTAACAAAAACCCTAATTAAATCCAACTAAGCAGAAACAGATGGTGGTTATGGACGTCGATGATAGAGGCGGGACGTTTCAAGGTTTCCCCTTGGGCGATGATGGTTATGGACGATGACAGAGGAGGTGCGGCGGTGGTTGTGACACTAGGGACGACGTTGGAGTTCAGATTTGGTGAGCATGACTAATGGCGATGATGGCATATATGGTGTAGAGAGAGTTAAGGGTTGAATGGAGTTCATATCTAGTTGTGGGTTGGGTGGAGTTAAGATCTAGTTAGAGTAGACGGAGTGGAGCAATAAATAAGGGGGCGTGGTTGGATGGTGATGTGGTCAGACAGTGAAACAACTCCACCCAGCCGTGGAGGGAGCCACCCCGTGGTATTTCCCACACCAAAAAAGTGGTGTGGTAGAAATGATGATTAATATCAGTCACTCATTCTTTCTCTTTTTTTTTGTTTTTTAGTTACTTGATTTTTGATTGGTAATTGTAATTAGGTGGGTCCAAAAATATGGCGTGGTAGGAAGTAATCACTACGGGACTGAGTGATAGATTGAGTGATGGAAAAAATAAGCTGACTTGGCAGTGTGGTGGGCGTGATAGGAAGGAATCACTCCGTCTACTCTTATGGGCCGAGTTGAGTTCCGACAATGGTGGCGTAGAGATAGAGTGAGTTCTGGGAGAGAGAACAAGAGATAGAGATAATGAGAGATGAAGATAAAAAGGAGGTGAGAGAGACACTAAGTGATAAAGGTGAATTGGAAAATGTTGTTTGGTTACAAAGTTAGAAGAAAACCTTTTAATAGATATGTTTGAAAACAATGATAAAGGGTAAACTTGTTTGGTGACAAGGATAAATAATAAATTGACTAAAATACCTTTTGACTAACGGTCAAACTTAACTGAAGTTAGTGTAAATGAACAAAAGTGAAACAAAGTATCAAGCATAGTGACTATTTTTATAATTTTTAAAGTTAAAAGACTAAAAACGAAATTTCGTGACAATCACATTGAATAAACGATTTTTTTCTTCTATTCAGTTTGTTGAGAGTACTATTTGTATGGACTTGAAGAAGGGTTAAACCAAAATTACGTAAAGCTTTTTTGGCCCTTATTTTGAAGGGGAAGTTTTATATGGACTTTAATACATGAAACCAAACTTCTTAATATTATTCTTTTAAAAAATGTAAATGAAAAATTAATAATATTCTGGTTAAACTTTATCAAAATGTATTATGTTTTTAACAACCCAAAATGACAATAAATACGTCCATTTGCTTACATAAGGACATAATATATAATTAATAAATATATTTTGACTTCAAGCTTTTATCTCTTAAGCCACAACTTTCGTAACATGTTATTTATATCCACTTGACATGTTATAATAGGTTATATATATAAAGTATGGGTTTGCCCCTTCCCCTGTTCTCATCTTTGTTCATCTTTCTATCTTTGTAGCTAAAGTAGTTACCACCAATGGTAAATGCCTCCGCTTGCGCGCGCGCGCACACGCACACACCTCGTATATAGACTTGTGTATGTGTGATATATATAGAAAGACGAGAAAAACCACAAACATAAGAAATCACTACCAACATTTTTCTTTAAAATATGAAAAGTACTAACTTAATCATCATATTTGAGTGTGTATGCACACAACACGATTAGCGGGTTTGAGGTGGCATTGAGGAGTTAGTTGATGGTGAAGATGATGATCATGGTGGTTGGCCAAATTTGAGGGTATGAGTGTTTGTGAAGATGGTAGGAACTTAGATGGTGGTGATGAAGATGATGATTGTGGTGTTTGGCCAAATTTGAGAGTATGAGCGTTTGAGGAGACAGTAGGGACTGAGATGGTGGTGGTGAAGTGATGATGATGGCAATGGTATTCTGGATATGAGAGTTTGAGATGGCGTTAAGGAGTGTGATGGTGGTAGTAATGAAGATAGTGGTGATGATTGTTTGCCTATTTTAAAAGTTTGGTTGTGATGAATTGATAGTGATTTTGATGTTGGTGAAGAAATTTGTTGATGATGGAGGTTGTCTGGTGAAGATATTGGAATTGTACCGAGTTTACAATAATTGTATAATAATAATAATTATTATTATATAATAATAAATAAAAATGACAAGTTAAGAAAAATATATCTACAAGTTAAACATGTAACTATCTAAGAAAAGATTAAACCACAAAATGAACAAAACTTTGAGAATAAATTATTAAACTAGTATAGATTTTAGAATAAAATAATTAAAATAAAGTTAAAAAGTTAACTAATAAAGTTTAGAGGCAAATTAAGTTAGCAACAAAATTATGAAAATTTGGTAAATAATTTTATCTGTTTTATTGTTAAAAAAAGGTCAAAGGGTCATGTTACTTTTTTAATCTTTTTATTGTTGCTTCCTCTTCACTTTCCTTCTCCATCTTTTTCCAACTTTCCTCCCCTCTTTTTCTTTCTGCTTTTCTGTTATTACCCAACTGGCCAACTGCTCTCTAACACACCCTTTTATCATCTTTCACACACTTGAGTGACTTCCAAGAACCAACAAAATTATCATATTCATCTTCAAAGCTCTAATCTTTCTTCCTTAAACTCCCCAAAACAGACACCCATTTGGGGAATTTGATTAAAAACTTCAACACCAATTACCAATTCACACCACTTGATTCAAGAATGGAAAAAGATGGGTTCTTTAACAATGAAGGTAATGGAATTGGAATTCCACAGCCTTGGAATTCAATCTTTGGAATGGAAATGGAAAGTCAAGTTAGTGAATTGAATTGCAGCTCAGAACAGATTCCCAATTGTTTTTTTAGCCGCAATTGGGATAATTCAATGGATCAGAGCGATCCCTTTGAATCTGCATTGAGTTCCATTGTGTCATCTCCGGTCAATTCCCACCCCGGTATCCCGATTCCAGGCGGCGGCGGTGGCGGCCGTGAGAGTGTAGTTCTCAAGGAATTGATTGGTAGATTAGGAAGCATATGTAATTCCGGTGAGATGTCACCTCAATCTTGCATTCGTGGAAACAACAGTACCAACACATCATGCTACAACACTCCATTGAATTCACCACCAAAGCTCAATCTATCAATCATGGATCATCATCATCAGAATCAGATTCATGGGAATTTACCAATTCCCAGGAATCATCAATTACCACCAGCTCCATTCCCTGCAGATCCTGGATTTATTGACAGAGCAGCAAGATTTTCTTGCTTATCTGAATTCCCCAATATGGTGGAATCAGTAAAGTTGTCAAGAGTGTCAAGTAATCAGTCTTTCAAGACTGCTGAATTCCCAATTGCAATTCCAGCTTCTGATAAGAAATTCAGCAGATTATCCATGTCTTTAACTCCAGAAAGCAAGGAATTGGACAATTCCATGGAGGAATCATCTCTGTCTGAACAGATCCCTAATGGGGAAACTGGAATTAAAAGTCAAAATACAAATTCCAATGGCAGAAAGAGAAAGGCTATTCCTAAGGGGAAAGGAAAAGAAACTCAGTTCACTAATCTTTCTGCTAAAGAAAACAAGGTTAGTTGATTCAAGTTCACATCTTTTATGAGTTTTACACCTCCCATTTCTATTTTCTTATGAAATTAAAGATCTTTTTTGTGTTGCAGAGTGTGGGGGAACAAGAGAAAGAGGAATCAGATGCCAAAAGAAGCAAGTCAGATGAAGAAGGGAATGGAATTGAAAAGGAAAAGGAGAATGGAAAGGAAGAAAGAAGTCAGAATCAGAATCAGAAACAAACAAAGGAAAATGTAAAACCAGAGCCACCAAAGGACTACATTCATGTCAGAGCAAGAAGGGGTCAAGCTACTGATAGTCATAGTCTTGCAGAAAGGGTATGTTATGTATGCCAATTACATTCCATTCCTTCCTCTTCTTTCAATTCCATTCCAGTATTCATCTTCTCATTCCTGCCATTCTGAAATTTCAGGTCAGAAGAGAAAAGATCAGTGAGAGAATGAAGTTTCTTCAAGATCTTGTCCCTGGTTGTAACAAGGTAAACATTAATTAATAATATTAATAAACCATTTTGGCATCATTTTATGTAATTTTGGTTGTTAAACTTAGATGGGATTTTGTTTTACAGGTGACCGGAAAAGCTGTTATGCTAGATGAGATTATAAACTACGTACAGTCATTGCAAAGACAAGTAGAGGTATTTAGTTATACTTTAAAGAAGATTAAATTTTTAAAAATTTTAATTATCTAGACGTCTTATCGACTTAATTTCGGTGTAGTTCTTGTCAATGAAACTAGCGACTGTTAATCCGAGGACTGACGTGAACATGGAAGCAGTTTTATCCAAAGACGTAAGTTTTTCATAATCTTTCATTTTCGAGGTAAGGGGCTATTGTCCCATATCGGACGAGTGTAACTTTGTAATGGATTTAATAAGAGTCTTGGGTTACCCCACTCATTATCAATTGGTTTTGAGTTGGAAACCTCACAAACTTACAGGGGTATGGTAACTTTGAATTTTGAAGTAAATTTCTTGATTTTTTTCAGACACGGGCATCAATGTTAAATACAATGAACCATTTGGATGCATCGGTTCAGCCGTTCTATGGAATGGTTCATGACGGACCAGAGAACCCGTTGATGGCAATGATGCACCGCGGTTCAAATATCAAGTCATCACATGTTGATGGTTTTGGTGAAGTAAGTTTTTATATTTCTCATACATAAACAAAAAAGTCTTATCTCGCAAGATTTTTGTTGTTTATTCGTGTAATATCACAGGCTTCAGCGTTTTGGGAAAACGATCTTCAGAGTGTTGTACAACAGATGGGGTTTGTCCAAAATCAAGGATCAAGCTTCCAAGGTGAGTTGACTTTATATAGAAAGTTAATCAAAGATTCAATGAGCAGTTTGATCTTATGTGTGAACTCTCTCATTTGATACAGGAACAATGGGTACGGGTCAAATGAAAATTGAGCTATGACACTGAATTCTCGGACCGACCTAATTGTTTAGGCACTTAAGCAAGAAGAGCATCTGTATAGAGAGAAGGAAGAAGACGTATCTTCACCTGATATCTTGTTTTTTTACAAAAAAAAATTTGTTTGTATAATTCTAGAACTAATTCTATAAGTTTGGGGGTTGGTACTATTATTATAACTATGTAAAATGTTGTAACATGGTGCAAGGGTTGATAGGAAGAGCCTGCAACCTTGTTTCCTCACATATTCTCTTAACATTATCATATATCTAATCATTATTTTTGTTTATTTCAACAAGTTTTATCATTTATCTTTCCATATCTGTCTTGTAATTCCAATCCATGAAGAAATGACCCCTTTTGCTGCCAATCCTATTCAAGTTGTTTAACATTGGTTGTTGAAGTTAGTTATTTGTAATGTATAAAATTTCAATCCAATCAACTATGACACGAATCTGTGTTGACCCGTTATCCAATCCGTCTATCTAACTTTCCATAAATCTTTAACCAGGGTTAGTTAACCAAGATTGATCCGCAACGTATTACCTAGAAAAGGTGATCTGGTCTACAACAGTACTCGACCGTTGATTATGATAATGATTTCAAACAAATTGAGATATTTTGTCAAGATCCCAAAATACTTGCACATTTTTATCAACTTACTGGGCCACTCTACAAAAAAAACAAAAAAAAAACCTGATTTATTTAAATGATATTTTTTGAATTGTTGATGGTGATCTTTCTTTTAGAGGTGTCATAATCATTGGCAAGAAAAATGAATCTCAAGAGAGACCTAACAATAAGAAAAGATGGTACCTTTAGAATGAAGATTAGATGTTGATTTTCATATTCTTGATTGTAAACCAGCTGTTAGTGGGGACATTAATTAAAAAATCAACTCCATTATGGAATCCAAGATAATTGACAACCCCTTACTCCACTGTTGTTTTAGCAGTTAGGGGGTGAATATATTTCCTCCAAGGATGTTTTAATTCCTTGTACTTTATGCAATAAAGGTTGTACTTTGTTCTTGAATAGAGTATTGATATATAGTGTGAGCTTTGGGTAGAGGCTTGTTCAATTTCAAGGTGTAACAAAGTTTTAAGTAATGGTAACTTTTAAAGTTATAGTACTCTTGTACATGCAAATTTTAATTAATGAGAACAAGGTTTTCTTGCTATTATCTGTATATATGCTAGAATGGTGAGAATACATTATAAAAGTTACATAATTTTATATTTGAATTTATGTTCTAAAGAAAATATAGAGACTTTTTTAATTTAACAAATTTATTGGATTCCAACTTTCAAATAGGTAGTCATGATAATACAAGTCATTAATACACCCCTAATATTAACTACTACCACATCTACACACATATATAAACATATAAAATCCTTTTTACTTGATCT
>JAUEJL010146796.1:0-10525 GCA_032274825.1 Drosophyllum lusitanicum | reverse complement strand
GACTTCACACATGCTAAACTTGTAGAAGACAGTACTGAAAACATGCGTTTAGTTGTGAGGACCATTTTATATCTGACGACATACTTCAGTTGAGATGTCCATCTTCAGTGAGACGGAGCTTTTCTTCAGATGGACGATCGGGCCCTTTTCTTCAGATGGATTACGTCAGGACTATTACAATTTATAAATAATGAGCCTTCAGATGCTTTCTTTGAAAGACATCTTCAAGGATGGAATATAGACAAATATGAGACTAACAGTCTCCCTATATTTGTTTATAATCCATCAGCTATTTACAAAATATAATAATAACAACTATAAAAGAATAGACTGTAGTTAATCTCTCGTTTAAAATCATCAGGAATTGGTTCAGCAGGAGTCTTCAGTTCAATTTGCTTCGTATATTCATCCAAAATGTCTCTTATTGTTGGATCTTTGAAGTCAAGAAAATATCTAAGTGACCTCACATGTAGATAAGCTGCTCTGGAGAACTCTAAAACCCTCTGAAATCTAAGCTTGTCATAGGCATCGAGGAAAAAGAATCCTCGTTGATTTAAGATCGCTTTTCCTGTTATAGGTACATACCTTTTGGGAAGAGAAGTGTCCATGCCTTTGCAATTTGGCAACTATCCTTCAACAATTAGATTCAAAATTTATTGCTAAGACTTTTTATACGTAAGTCTCTTTCTCTGATTTAGCAATGTTTGAGCTCCAGAAGGTTTAGATTTTTCAGAAGATATTTTGGTTTCAGAGGCTCTTCCTTTCATCGCAGTATTGTAATAACAAATAACGTTGAAGATGTCGCTTTGAATTTTCTTCACATCATCAGTCAGCTTTAGTCTTGATAAGCGTCCCTTTATTTCAGTCCATTATGTATATCCACACCTCATTGTGACTTGTCGTACTGAATATTTGCAGAACAGTGGATCTCCTTTCATCTGAAGATTGAGAAAGATTTCATTATTTTCCTTTTTCAATCTCACTAAAGTAATCTTTTTAGGATGAAGTCTTTGATTCCTGGTAGATAACCGCTCCTGATGTTTTTCGGCCGCAATTTGTTTTCTCCTCGCTATCTTTTCTTTCTCTGCTTTGATCTCTTCCTGATGTTTCAACTGATAAGCACGAGGAGACATGTTGGCTTTGCTTGCAGCGGCTTCTTCAGTGGCTAGTTTTTCAGCCGCTATTCTACCAAGTTCTTCAATGACCTTTTTCTCTTTCAATATCAGATTTTCATTATCCGAATCTTCAGCATCTCCATACATTCCCATGTGCATCAAATCATGGGGTGAATTTATTACCATGGGCTTTTTTTCTTTGTCAGGTCGACTAGGTTTAGCACTGGTTGCAGGAGCACTGGGTCCTTCAGAAACTGAGGATATTTGAACATTTGGTTCCAGCCCAGCACTTGATGTTATTGCTTCACCTGCTACAATTATTGTTTGACACCCAGCAGCATCAATTTCAGATCTAAATAGATCCGTTTCTGCCTTTTTTTGATCAAGGAAGGCTTTGAGGTCCCCCTCAACTTGTGCCTGAGCTTCTTCAGCTTTGGTCTTTTCTTGTTTAGCCTTTTTCAGTTTAGTTTCAGCTTGATCTAAGGCTTTATTCTGAACATCCCCAAGATGTCTTAGGCGAGCGACTTTGTCTTCTAGACTTTTTATGGCAGTAGCCCTTGAGAATTTCTTCTGCCATAAAAATTCTTTTCTGTCAGCGTCAGCCTTCTTTCTCATTATGTGACATATTTTATACTGTGTTCTAAGTTTCACATGTTTAGAAGTAGAGGAGAATCTAGATCCTTCTACTTTGTCAGACAGTGCCATAATCTGAGCAGAAAGGCCCTCAAAGGAAGGTGTAAACATTTCCTGTATGCGCTTAATTGCTGCCTCGGAAAGCTTAACCGCATAAGATTTGTCAACAAAAGAAGGGAGATGGTTGACATTGGAGGACAATGTTTGGACATGTTCGGTTAAAGTGGAGAGTGTGCAATTTGTAGAAGCAAACAATGTTGATATCATATCATGAATCTGTTTAAACAGAGTTACATGAATTTGACTGCTCAACACAATATCTTTAGAAAGAGATGAGGAATATAGGACCAGAGATTCACAAGATTCTTGAATTCATATCGAAACAAGCGCTGATCTTTGAAGTATGATAACGTATTGAAAGAAGTGGTTTTCACAAGTTGGGAAAGAGAAAGAAAAGTTTCAGAGAGACTTTGAAGAGAGGCAGAGATATCAACAGTGGGGTCAGGGGAAGGAGAATGTATATAAAGAGGAGAATATATAGATTGAGGAAAAGAAGGAGGGCAAAGTCATCAGTATCATTAGAAGGAGAGATACCTTTTTAAGGAGAGAGAGGAATATCAAAGAATTTTTGAATGTCAGTTAGCTGGTCTTGAAGAGAACTGGATAACTCTGCCGTGGTTGAGGAGGGAGGGTTAGCCATAGCATTAGTGGGTTGGACTGATGCATCAGGGGCTACAGGTTGAGTTGCTTCAGTTACAGTGTTGTTTTGGACTATGTCTTCATCAGCAGAGGGAATCTCAGATGAAGTGGTTAGGAGTTCAGCATCATAGTTTGGATTTGGGAGGGCATCACTTTCAGTTTGGTTAGGAATTAATAAATCATCTGCCCTAGCGGTATCCATAGAATCAGTCGGAATGACCGACTCATCAAGGGATACAGTGTGAGTCTTAACTTCAGGGTGGACAGAAATATCCTTGACTATTTGAGCTTCAGAAACTAGAGGAATGCTAGGCTCATCATTAGCAATGAAAAGTGCACCAGAATTAGTTGGTCTAAATACTGACACATCATGTGCACTGGCTACATCCATAGAACCAGTTGGGTCTACTGATCCATGAAGGGATGTGGGGGTAAGTTTAGCAATGACATAAGGGTGAACTGCTATGACTGGTTGTACCTGAGCATCAGTGGGTGTGCTGATTAACTCGTTGGTAGTGGGGTTGGAAGTCTTGACTGGCCGGTCTACATCAGCGTCTTGAACTGTTCAGTAGAATCCATGGCATCAGCGGTGATAGCTAATGTGTTAAGGGATTTGGAACCTGGGTGCAGGGGTGCGACTTCGGTAACAACCGGGGTGTAGTTATCTCATCATTAGTCTTAGTTTCTTTAGTGATAGAGAGTATGGGATTTATCACATCATCAGCAGTATTTGGTGTTATTGCAGTAGGGGTTTTGGGTTACTAAAAATGGACCTTACGCTTGATGAGCGGGGTCTCATCAGTGTCTTCTCCAGATGAGTAAAAAGAGGTAATAAAGGTGGACGGAGAGAGTGTTTGGAACGCTTGGAGTGGGTACGAGTTTTAGTGGGTTTAGCATGTTGTTTTTTAGGTTTAGAAGGTTTTGAAATGGTTTTTCGTTTCTTTGTTTGAGGAACTTGTGGTGCAATCTTAGAAGATTGTGCGGTTTGTGTTTCAGAGGATAAACCAGAAATGGAGAGGGAATGGAATGAGTAGGATTCAGTGATACATAGCTTAGCATCGCTTCGGGGAACGATGGGTTGAATGTTGATGCAGAACCTGGCCACACAGAGCCTGGAAGAGTTGGAGCAGAGACTGATAAGAAGCGGAGTTGTACTCTTCACTAGTCAGCAAAGAGTATATACAAACCGAGGAAATGGTATGCGTTGAGATCTGGTGCGTGCCATCAGTGAAACAACAAGACTGTCCATGATGATTTTAGCAAAGTCAATATTTTGATGATGAATCAGAGCATAGAGCATTTTCAGTACAACTTCGCTGACTTGATCAAGACCACCTGTTTTTGCTGGTCACGCAGAAATTCAGATGAGCAACTATGCAAATCCACTCTTTAGGAAGACTAGTGTGAACCATAGAGTTCCCTTTCACCTTGAATTCATCAGGATAGCGGAAGAAGGCAAATAGGGTTTCCTTAGCCTCAGAGTTAGCTGGAGTGAAGTTACGACGGGGAAAATGAAGGATTGTTGCTAGAAAATCCTTGGTGATAGCAGCAGGTTTGGTGCTAGAGAGTATACTGAAGTGAATGCACTGGGTAAGGGTTTTGGGTGCAATGACTTTAGCGTCATCCAAAATTCACATAGGTGTTCCTCGAACATTGGAACCGTCCTAGACAGGGCGAAGTTCAGGGGGCAGTTATGAAGGTAGGTTACGGCTTCACAGAAGGGAGAAGATGGCAAGGGAACAGTTAGGTCAACGGGGTAGTTATTGTCTTTGTAGCAGATGGAAGAGATCGGTATCTTAGGAACAATGTCATTTGGGAGATTTACAAACAACGTAGCCATTTTGGGAGCCATTTAGCACAAAAACAAATGAGAGCAAGATTAATGTTTTGTTTGCTGGAGAAGGTGAAGTGGGTGGGAAGGAAACCTTGGTGAGGCGGTTCAAAGGTTTTAAAGGATTTAAGCAATGATCTGAACGGTTCAAAAGATCAAGGGTGAAAATAGGCGCGTGAGATCGTAAAACCCGCAAAATTAGCTATTGGAGTTGTCGAGCGGTTATTGGTAAATAGCATAATTACCGGAGTAAGTTGATGATTTACTAATGTCAAACACCAAAATATTAGCAACAATGGTGGAAAGAATTACCACAAACAATAAAGATGAATCATATAAACGGAAATTCAAATATTAGAGTTCATAACACCATTTGAAATTCATATTTCACAACACATAAGAGAATAAAATATGAAACAATAAGTTAATAAAATGAAGAAAAAAGAAATTCCAATACCATCAAAAGCTAAGCTTGTACATAACATTTACCCATATTTACAGAGAAAATGAGATTACAAGAATCTTAGATACAAGCTCAAAACTAACAAAAACAACTAGAAGTCTACTATTAAGTGATCACGTAAATATGAGTAGACACTTCAATCCCAACTCCTTCATCCGCAAGGTGGACGGTGATTACATACCATATTGGAAAAAAGACGAAAATAATAGTGAACTCCATCGTAGATAGTTGTGGAAGAAAGAAGAAAAGATACTGGAAAAGATTTAAGGTAGAAAGAAATGAAAAACGAAGGTGATTTAAATAAAAATTCATGATGAAGATTCAGATGTGATGTGACGTCCAGTGAGAAATAAGGCAAAATGTAATTATGCAAAATTAGCTTAGGACGGTTGGCATTAAATGTGACAAGAAAGAATAAACAATAACAATGAAATTTACCTGAACAGATTTAAAGACTTGATGGATTTAACATTCCAATTTCAGCGACTAAGAGGTTGAACCGGTGTTCATCCAAGGCTTTCGTAAAAATATCAGCAAGCTGATGTCAGTGGAGATGAACTGAAATTCAATTTCATTTTTGGCGATATGGTCTCGACGAAATGATGACGAACGTCGATGTGCTTCGTTCGCTAGTGATGAACAGGGTTCAGAAATGACATCCCCATAATCAGTAAGTTGATTTTGCATCCACAATATTTGGGCACAGCAACTCCCGGCTGCAATATATTCAGCTTCAGCTGTAGAAAGAGAAATGGAATTCTGCTTCTTGCTTTGCCAACATACCAGTTTGCCACCAAGTAACTAACATCCACCTGTGGTAATTTTCGTGTCTATCTGACATCCTGCATAGTCAGAATCTGAAAAACCGATAAGATCAAAACCTGAATCTCGTGAATACGAGAGTCCAAGATCAAGTTTTCCTTTCACATATCTGAAAATTCTTCTAACAACAGTTAAGTGTGATTCTTTGGGATTACCTTGAAATCTCACGCAAAAACATGTTGAAAACATGATATCCGGCCTACTTGCAGTTAAATAGAAAAGAGAACCAATCATTCCTTTGAAAGTAGCCGGATCAACTGCCTTTCCATTCGGATCTGTTGTCAACTTGGTTTTAGGTACAATAGGAGTCTTCATGGGTGAGCTTTCAGTAAAGTTAAACTTTTTCAGTAGGTCTTTGACGTACTTTCCTTGATTAATAAAAATGCCCTGCTCTGTCTCCTTAATCTAAAGATCTAGAAAGAAATTTAATTCTCCCATCATGCTCATTTTGAATTTATCTGACATGATTTTCTCAAACCTTTTACACAGATGTTCAGCTGTTGAACCAAAAATGATGTCACCTACGTAAATTTGCACAAGAATTAAATCACCTTTTTCTTTTCCGAAGAATAATGTTTTATCAATTTTTCCTCGCTGAAATTCATTTTTCAGTAGATGAGTGGATAATGTGTCATAACAAGCACGTGGAGCCTGCTTCAGGCCATAGAGAGCTTTATTTAATTTGTAGACATGATTTGGAAATTTGTGACTCTCAAACCCTGGAGGTTGTTGAGCAAATACTTCTATGTGTAATTCACCATTCAGGAAAGCACTTTTGACATCCATCTGAAATACCTTGAATCCTTTAAAAGCAGCAATGGTAAGAAAAAATTAAATGGCTTCTAGGCGAGCAACTGGAGCAAACATTTCATCATAATCGATTCCTTCTTCTTAACAATAGCCTTTTGGTACCAATCGTGCTTTGTTTCGAACCACAGCTCCGGATTCATCTCTTTTGTTCGTGAACACCCATTTAGTGCCTATAATTGATTTGTCTTCCGGTGGAGATATGAGTTTCCAGACTTTATTTCATTCAAATTCATTCAGTTCTTCTTGCATGGCTACTACCCAATTCGGGTCTTGCAGTGCTTCTTCAACTTTCTTTGGCTCTTGTTCAGAAATAAATTCAGAAAACATATAGAAGGCTGAAGAAATGTTGTTTCGAGTTTGCACACCTTTATCAGGGTCTCCTATGACATTCATGATTGGATGAGCACGAGTCCACTTTGTGACTTTAGAGGAGTGCTCTTATCTTCTTTAGATGTCTGTCCACGTGGTGTAGGATGGGCTTCAGTGGATAGAGTATCATTTTATGATGACTGAATGATAGTTGGATTGTGCATGATAGCCTTTGTTGTTGCGTCATGGTGCACAATGTCTTGGGAGTTGTCTTCAAATTCCTCATCAGAAGGGCCATGTAGCAGTGCATCAAACTATTCTGAAATCACTTGATTAGTGTGATTTAGAGTTTTCTGAAGATCAAATTCATCAAAGGTAACATTCATAGTCTCGACCACTGAATGTTTCTTAGGAATAAAGATACGATAAGCTTTAGATATTTCAGAATACCCAAGAAAAACTCCTTGTTCACCTTTTGGATCAAATTTGCTTTTGTGATCCTTTGTATTTAGAGTGAAACACGTACTCCCAAAGATTTTGAAGTAACCAACATTTGGTGTCTTCAGATAGAGTAACTCATATGGAGTTTTACCATGTCTCTTCATGATAATTGATCTGTTCTGAATATAACACACTGTATTGACAGCTTCAGCCCAGAAGTAGCCTTTTAGAGAGGCTTCAGCCAGCATGGTGTGAGCGGCTTCAATTAAGGTTCGATTTCTCCTTTCAGCTACTCCATTTTGTTGCGGAGTGTAAGGAGCTGAGAAATTTTGAATTATACCATTTTCTTCACAGAATTCTGGAGAATAGAGTTTCTTAATTTACTTCCATGATCACTACGAAGTTGCTTGACCTGAGTGCTGAACTGTCTTTGTATTCTTCGAATGAAATTCATGAGAATGTCAGCTGTTTCACTTTTATTCTTTAGAAAGAAAACCCAAGTAAACCTTGTATATTCATCAACCACTACAAGTGTATACTTTTTCCACTCATACTTAGAGAGCTGACAGGCCCGAACAAATCCATGTGTAATAGATGAAATGCAGTGTTAATCTGATCACAATGTTTAGATTTATACACTAACTTCTTTTTCTTGCCTTTTTCACATGCATGACAGAGTTTGTCTTTCACAAACTTGATAGGGGTAAACCACGAATCAACAACAACTTTAAAAGTTTGTTAATATTCTTGAAGTTCAGATGAGACAATCGTTTATGCCATAGCCAGTTAACTTTAGAGTCAGCTTCAGAATAGAAACATGCATCATCTACAGAAGAAGCAAATCTAAAGTCAACCACATACATGTTTACCTGCCTTTTGGCTTGTAAGACTTATTTCCCCTTGTTGGTGAAAATTGAACCTTTAGACTTTCTGAACAACACCTCATAATCAGCATCACAGAGTTGACTGATGCTTATCAGATTATGCTCAAGATCTGTGACATGAGCAACGTTTTTTATGCTCACATGTCCTTGACTGAGACAACCATAGCCATTTGTCTTAACACTCTTTCCTCCTCCAAGCGTAATCTTGGGGTCATTTGCATCTCTTACCCCATTCAGCAGGGACTTACATTCGGTCATGTCTCTCCAGCATCCACTGTCAAGATACCAAATGTTTTCGTGATGATTGCCCTGCATAAATAATAAAGAATCAGTGCCTTTGATTAGCCCAAGTCTGACTGGGCTCTGAAACAGAATGCTCGTTAGAGCAAGTAATTTTTGATTTTGAATTTTGTGACAGACAAGTTATGGCTTCGTGACCTCTTTTGCCACATTTATAACATTTTCGAGTAACTTTGGTGTTATCCTCTTTGATCCTTTTTGTTTTATTGTCTTTATTCTTTTCTCCAAATAAATTTAATATTTTAAACAGAGAATCCTTTACTTCTTTGAGTTTTGAGACAGGCAAGATGAAAGCTTTATTGATTTTAGTTCACATTTTGGTTTCAGGAATTTTCACCTTTTCAGTCGAGGAGTTATGTGATTCAACTGACACACTGTTACTTGAGGATTCATGTGGAACAGACACTTCATAAAAAATACCAAACTCAGGCAGAGATTCAGAAAATTC
Organism: Drosophyllum lusitanicum; assembly: GCA_032274825.1. NCBI lineage: Eukaryota > Viridiplantae > Streptophyta > Magnoliopsida > Caryophyllales > Drosophyllaceae > Drosophyllum > Drosophyllum lusitanicum. Next base: position 1,770 of record JAUEJL010146796.1, on the reverse strand, counting down.
GATAGACTGATTTTTTTCTTTTGAGATTTGTTCTGAACTTTGTTCCGATGTATTTTCAGAAATACTTTTATATGGTGCTTTAGAAAAAAAAGGTTCAGTTGATTGACTTTTTGCTTTTGAAAGTTGTACTGAGCTTTGTTTAGATGTGTTTTTAGAAATATTTTCATATGACACTTCAGGAGGAAGTTGAATATTTCAAACTTCCGAATTTGTTCTTTTAGTAAAACCGGGATTTAGATGTTAAGACTTGTCAAATCGTTTGTATAACAAAGTAGGATTACCAATGTTGTCAATACACACATCATTAAAAATCATTTCGTCTACATTTTTGCTTTTTTTACTGAACATAGCAGCTTGTTTGATATGACCTATCCCCACTCTTTCTCTTTCAATAATCATTTGATGATTTATGCTTTCAAAGGCTAATTTATTTGGACATAACCAACGATCAATGATTGACTGACAATCGTTAGTCTCCTCATTTGATTTTTCAAGATCACTTTTGACACTTTTAGCTTATTAGTGAGGATTTCCGGGTGACATTTCAAAGCATATGATTCCCGAAGATATTTTTCATTTTCAGTTTTGAAAGTCCTTTATAACGTGATTACAGATGAGTTATATGAATAATACTTGTAGAAAGATGAAGATCTTGAAGAAGACAAGTATGAACACTTGCTATTATCCTTGAAGAGTGGTTGAGTTTCTTGAAGTATGAAACAAGCAATCACCCACGATTTCTTACAGAGAAGATATGGCTGAATAATCAAGTGTATTGAGTGTTTCAAGAGATACAAGCGTTACCTTGCAATCTATGATTGCAAGGTATATATAGACAAAAGCCTAATGGGCCTTAAACAAATGGGCCAAAGGTTTACCAAACTAGACTAATCTATTACATAAAGTGGGCCAAGCCCAATACAAGTTATCTAGTCTAGTTAGCTTCATAAAAGTACACAAGACCTACAAATAAAGATCTAACAATAACATTCACCAAGTCTTTACAACAGTAAATCTGGAGCTGCTAGACATTTTTCCTCCATAGCAAGGGCAATTCAATGTTGCACCTATCGATCTAATAAGTCAGCAGCAACCGCAACAATCAGAGCAGCAGGAAAGCGAGTGGTCCATACCAGAAACTTATCTTGGAGGACCCAAACCATTGGAAACTCACGAAAGAATCATAGCAGAAAGGCCAACAATAGAGAACATCAGGCCTAGGGAAGCACTGCCAAAATCTCAACCCTGCTGGTCGACTCAGTGGCTAAATGCCCCATATCTAGAAGAGAGAATCCCGCAGATCTACTCAGAGGAGTTCAGAAAGGTTGATGATCTTTATATGCTAAATTCACAGGAACATGAGAAAGTAGTAAGGTTTGCTGCCACCTTCCACTCAAGTCCTAAAGAACAGGTGGCCCCCAAGTTACCTATTGCCAAGATTGACTTAGTGTACACTTCCTCAACTTCTCAATGGTTTACTTCCATGTTACAAGAGCAGATGGGAAGAGGTATACATTTCACGAGGTTGAGTTGAGGCATTTGAACTTGGGAGATATCACACATCTTGAAGATGAGCTGGCATGCAAAACCGGTAAGAATAGAGAAGAGCAGAGAGGTCTGACAGTCATCAGGGACTTTATGAGAAAGAAAATCCTTCTAAGTCATACTCACGATCTACAGTTGGGTGCTGAGACTGATCTTCCCAAGATAAATGTTTTGAAGCCTAACCAACACTTCTCCAAAATGAATAAATATCGAAAGTATGTGATC
>JAUEJL010146785.1:0-10526 GCA_032274825.1 Drosophyllum lusitanicum | reverse complement strand
TTTAATAATTATATATATCATTTTAATAAAAATATCAAAATAATACCCGAGCCTAAACGAGTCTAGCTTAAACGAGCATAAACGAGCCGAGCCTGAGCTTCATAAATATTAAACGAGCCGAGCTCGAGCTCAACATCATAAACTCTAAACGAGCCGAGCTCGAGCTTAAAAAGGCTTAAACGAGCCCGGCTCAATAAGTGTCTGGCTCGGCTCGGCTCGGCTCGTTTACATCCCTAGTTATAATATATTTACTTTTATTAGACGCTTAGATTAGGTTAGACTAGATGTAAAATAATAATTAACCAATATCATGTGTAAAATACAAGTCACAAACACATATATAAAGGAGTGAATTACACCGTTGGTCCTTTTAGAATTAGAGTTATTTCACATTTGGTCTTTTAAACCAAAACGATGCAGACCTAGTCCTTTCTTTTGAAAAATCGCATACTATTAATCCTTTAATGGTTAAAATAAAGGACTAATAGTGTGTTACTTTATAAAATAAATGACTAATAGTATGCGATTAAAAGACTAATAGTATGGAATTTTCCAAAGTAAAGAACTAAGTTTGCAAATTTTTGATTTAAAAGAACAAATGTGAAATAATCCTAATTTTAAAAGGACAAACGGTGTAATTCACTGTATAAAAAGAAAAAAATGTAGACAAAATGAAACATTGAAAATTAAATATAAAGTACTACTTTGTTTTTTTGGAACTAAAATTAACAAAATTAAAATAAAAAAAAATGAATATTAAAATTTAACAATTGGAGTCCTAACACGTTTTTGGGGAAATCTATTGAAGAGTTTTAAGCTCATCTACAAGTTTTTCCCTTGGTGTCTAGGAAGGAGACGAAGGAGAAATATGAAGCCATTGATCACTGAGAATAACTTGAGTAGTGTTTGAAGGAGGGGAGGCCAGGGGTCGGTTGTGGCAGGGAGTTCAAGGACTGCAGCAGGTTGTCAGCGGCAGCACAGACGGTGGAGGTCCACGGCAAGCCGCCTAGCTTACTACACATACAGTGATACATACATACGGATAAAAGACTTAATTTTTTTGTATCTTGTTGTGTTTGGCTAAAAATTATTGTGTACAGATCAATTCCGCCCTCTGCTATTAGGTAGCCTACATAGACTCGAAACCGGCCTACCTTGGATCTAGCCTTACGGATAAAGACGTGTCTATCACTCTATCCAAAAGCCCTTCTCTTTACACTCAAAATGGATCTAAAAATGTTACACTAAAACCACTCAAATTTGGTTTCAATTGTACCCAATTACAACAGACTAGACAGATATTGGAGATTAATACCCTCAGATTGGATGAACTATATACACATTATGCATTGAAATAAAATATCTACTTACAACAAAAATTACATCAGTAGAGATAGAGTAGAGGTCTATTTTCATCAAGAATGACACAACCTGTGTTTAGAGGAGTGTGTGATGAGCAAGAATTAAAATGCATATCTTTTGTTAGATTAATTACATATAATGCAAAATGGTTTCAAACAACAAATATATAGCTACTAGAATAATAAAATTACATAATATTACATTAACAAAGAAAACAAGTAACATGTTTGAATGTTTAATTGTTTATGCAACACACATGCATACTGTAACTTCTAAATAAATAAAAAAACACAGGTTAGAATCACACTATGCATGATTTATCTTCCTACACTTTTAGCTTAATAATACCCATAACAACAATTTGACTGCCAAATGTTCATTAGGAGGATCATTAAGCTATAGTTTAGGAGATTATATCAAACAGCAGTTGAGGATATAAGGTAATCCTATGTACAAGTGCGGATATAGAAACTAACATTTCATCGCCTTTTTTAAAAGAAAATCCTTAATGAAAATAGGCATATGGTACATAATGGCCATTATAGTGGAGTACTGCCCCAAAGAGAACCAAGGAGGAGGATCTTCTCTAAGGATTGTAGCTACCGTCTTGTTTGCAAACTCTTCTGATGGAATCGATTTTGGACCTTGTGAAAAATAGGCTCGCTCTTTGATTGCAGCTTCATATTTCTTGTACAATTTCAATTCGGGCATTTTATCATAGCTCGCTATGGCTGACTTTCCGATATTTGATCTTACGGCCCCAGGTACTATGTTAATTACATTGATACCAAATGGCTTCAGCTCCAACCTGCGCAATTCAGAATTTGATTAGTTGTCTTTCATATCACCAAATTCAGAATTTGTAAGTATAGTGACATTTTTATCTAATTTACTGATTACCACTCTTTCATAAAGTTACAGTATCCAAGCCATTATCTCTTTAATGTTTTCATCTCAAAGAAGACCAAAGATCAACCCATCTTTAAAAAAGAACTTATAGTTGGTTGGAACAACAGATTCAAGTAAGCTTTCGCATTTATATTTTTCGATATGCTGAAATATGCAGTTTGATATGGTGATGATTTATCTCTAAAGCAAAAGGTATTATAAGTATGGGGGGTTTGGGGAAGGGGATGTAAGGTGTATAGGTAATGGGGGTAAAGTTTTTTGAATATCTGAACAGGTCAAGTAACAAACCTTAATGTATCAGTTAGCGCATGTAAAGCAGCTTTAGATGCAGTATAGACACCTGACCATGGTCCAGGCCCCATCACAGTCACACTTCCAATGTTCACAATCCTACCTTTCTTTCTTGATGCCATGTGAGGAACAATGGCTTGAATCAACCTCATGGAACCTACATGCAGACCAGGAAAGAAAAGAATATTAATCAAGATAGTGCTCGACATTGATATCTCATAAGATAGGTAACTTGATGACAAGGTCAAGAAAAGAAAGATGAGAACAAGCATTTTAGCCCAAACTAGTCGATGTGGACATAAAAGTAAAACCATGCTCCTAGCCCTGGTTACTTAACTTACTCCCTTGAAATACATGATCCTGGTCAACTACAACATCCTTATATCTCTATTCTTCTTCTCCAAGATGGTGTTAACAGTCTAAACCATGAGTTTCATAACAAGATTCCATTTTCTAGTACAATGAATTAAAGCAATGAAATAGGCAACTTATACACTCCTGAAGTTCAAAATTACCTCAATTGATATCCTTATCTCAACAGGATTACCAAAAATAACATGAAATTGAAATCAATTCCAATAGAATCATAAAACAATACACAAAAGCAATTGCAAGCATATAACTAAATAATAATAAATAAATAAAAAACAAATCGATCGCATAAGCAGGAATAAGAGACAATACCGTAAACATTCGTGTTGAAAGTATGCTCAACCGAAGAAAGAGGAACTTCCGCCAGAGGACCGATACACTGAACCCCAGCATTATTAACAAGAATATCAATCCTCCCAAACTTATCAATAACATTCGATACAACTTCTAGAACGCTCTGATCGGATAACACATCAAGCTCTTGAAGAAAGAACACATCTTGATCGTCTTTCAAATCAACCATGGAAGTAATTGAACGAGCCGTCGGGACAACGAGACAGTCCCTGGCGGCGAAAGCCCGGGCGAGTGCGTTTCCGATGCCTCCGGAGGAGCATCCTGTAATGAGCACAACCTGTTTGTGAAAAGTTTCCATTGAAAATGGCGGAACTTGTGATCCGATTGGAATGGTGGTGATCCAGATATATTTGGAATTTCAGCCGTGTTGATGTGGGACCGCAGGCGGTGGTAAAACTACAATACTCTCGACTCTTTGGGACAATCGCAGGTAGCATTAAATTATGATTTTGGTTTTCTTAATTTTGAAAATAATATGAAATTATGAGTAATAAATCTTGGTTTATATTTTATTATAAGGTTTTAATTATTTATGAGAAATGATATATCCTCTTGGGTAGAAGGATGAAGTACGAACAAAAAATAAGAGGATATTTTATTTCTCATTATTTTTTATTTTGTATAAATTTCCATCTCTTGTTTTAAACAATTTCACATCATCTTAATATGTATCCTATTTCACTAGGGAATGTGGAAAACCTATTATTGAGTCGTAAAAAATCCCGAGTTTTGATTTCACAACATCATAATTTACTCTATGTTTTCACCCTCTACATTTCGCTATCCACCGTAATCTCAATATCTCATCTATGTAGTATTATTCTTATGTAAATGGTATGAGAAGGGTGTGGTGTAACGTTAATGTAACAAATGAAGTCTATAGGATGGGATGATATTCTCACCATCTATAATATATACAATATGTTTTTTCTTAATAATTTAAGAGTTCTTAATTTTCAATCAATACTACATCCAAACTACCAATTTTATGTGGATTAATCATATTCATCCAAATATTAACCTTCTAAAATAGATTAAAATTTATAAAATTGAAACTAATTTTTTATTTGCTTCGCACATCCTTCTAAAAATAGATTAAAATTTTATTTTAATTGTGTTACACATTATTGTTATAAAAAACATTTATTTATATTTTAATAAACCGTTTAATTTATAAATTAAAAAAATCACCATCTTAAAGAATCAAGATAATGATTATATAATAGGAGTTAAAAAAAAGTTACTAAAGTTACTAAATATCTAAAATGTTTCACTAATGTAACAATATGATACGTGAAGTTATTTACAGATATACTCGTTAAACTTATAAAAAGTATCTTGATATGACCACTCTTTAACCTGCAATTTGTTTAACATGTTAATAAGGAAATTGTGTATTTGGTCAAGAGACCAAGGATGCTTTGACCAAACGTGTAATTACTCAAGTTTTTTTAGAATAAAAACATATTATTTCATGTTTCAAGATCTAAATGTATTATTTGTATGGTCTTATATTGTTTTAAGTTAAAGTGTGTAAATAATATTACTACAAAATTAAATTTACACTTTCATATAACCTAAGCATGATCGAATAATACTACCTATATTATTTGAAATTCATTGTGACATTGTTTATTTTCATCAGACATCATTTGTAACTGTGATTATGTCATTTGTCATCTTCATCGCTAGTCACCACGAAAACTCACCACCACACAATCTCATTATTTTCACTACTGTTCCTCATAAACCGTTAACATATTACGCGGGCACCCCACTAGTCCTTATAAATAGAGATACGAGGGAATTTGATTTGTTCAAAAGAATTATTCTCGTAATGCCATTGTTACCTATATTTTTTTACTAATAATCAAATTCTTGAAAACACACACGAAATATTTGAATCCTTTAGTAGCAGATTTATACAAATTTGTCAACACACAAGCATGCACCAAGATTATACGTAATCAAATTTTGGTTGTAGTTAAAGATAATTTTAACTACTACACTAACAAATAATTTAAGCACAATTATTTTAAGATGATTTATTATCTTCTACTATATTAAAATTAACGAAATTTAAAGTGAATTACTTATTTCGTCCACGTAGTTTGCTATAAATAACTTATTTAGTCATTTAAATTAAAATTAAAATTCTCTATCAAATTCATAATCTGTCACAATGTTAGTCCTTTAATCATTAAAGTAACAGAGATGGTGTTACAATTTTCATATGACCATTTTATTCGCCTGTAATATTACAAACTCAGTCAATGTGGTTTTCATCTAGTTACTCGTTTGGTCTTTTAACTTTTTTAAACAATTATATATATATATATATATATATATATATATATATATATAATTGTCTAATATTTATTTTTATTTTATCCTTATTACTATTATTTTATTTTTTTATTTTTAATCCTTATCGTGATACTGTGTTATTGCGCAACAGCGCTATAAAATTAGTGTTATAATAAACAACTATATGCACTCAATTTTTCACTCTCTATCATTTTTTTAATGGTCAACATTATCTTTATTATTTTTTCCTACTCGTAGAATATCTTTTTAGTTCAAATTTTATTTATACAACTTGTCTTTTTTTCTTTCCATCCTATATTATCCCTCACATAAGAATATATAATTTCTATATATGAAGTTTTTTTTAACACCAATGAGCTTTACCATTTGGATTGCATCACTGATGCAATTTTTATATATGGAGTAGTTAATATTAATAAAACAATTATAAAAAAGAGAGAGTTTGGAATTATATACTCACATATGAAGTAGCTAATATCAGTAAACAAAGTAGAAAAAGAAAGAGAGGTCTTGTATTGGAAAATAGAGTCCAAAAATTGTATATCCATATATAGAAAATTAATAGAAAGAATTTCATATTAGTCATTCTTAAACTTTAAAAATATTGTATTTTTCCTTCATAATATTTCACTGTATAGAAAAAAAACTCTATTTGTATGTAGGAGCTTTTAATAAACCAAATTATATAAACACTCTTTGATTAATTTTGTTTTTTTATTTTTTATTTTATTTTTATATCAGTTTACATTTTTATCTTCAACTACAACTACTTTGTTAAAAGCATATTTTGAATAATTGGTGTACTTACATTATTTTTTTAAAGTTTGACCATTTATGGTAAGAAAAGGTTCTATATAATTCTACAAAATGTTTCGACTATCCTCCTACTCACTAGATCAAAACAATGTCAGATCAATGGAGGAGTGAGTAAAGATAATTAGTGAATTTCATATATCATCTTCTATTAAGTAGGAAGATATACTAGGAAGAAATAGAATTTTTCTTATTGTAATTTAAGTTATAACTACTTATGTAATAAATACATAGACCTTAGAGAGCTTAATGGCTGTTTGTTAAAACAAAATGATTAAGAATGAATAATTCAATGATCTGAATAATTCTAAGATTGTTAATTCGGGTCGGGGTCGGGCTATAGGGTCCTTGTCGTTCAGTTTGGGGTTAGTTTCGTTTCAACCCATTTATTTCCGTGGCAGGTTCGAGCCATGTCAATTTTTTTTGTTTCGGGTTCGTGTCAACCTATTTCGGCCAAATGTGATCAACGGATATTTTTTCGGTTTTCGAGAATGTTTTTTAATATGGTTTTCCATTTTGACTATAATTTTATTTATCAAAATTTTAAATTCCATGTTTGTTTTCCACCTTTCGGTAAGAAATTCAAAATTGATTTTTGTTTATATTTTAACTTCAATATTCAATGTTTGTTTCGATTGTATCCGAATTTTAAATTCGGTATTTGTTTCGATTTGATTCAAATTTTGATTTACTTTTTTATTCAACTTATAAAAATGAATATAATAAAAAATATGATTTACTACTATTTTACAAAATACCCTGAATTAATGTCATTAAATAACCAAATAGTTTAAAATAATTCATCATTGAATGGAATTATGAATTGAATTCAAAATACTAAAGTACTACCTATCAAGTAATCAAATGTCAAAGTACAAAATCATATAGTCAAAATAACAAATACCAAAATGATGTACTATTTTTTAACTACAAATCTTTTATTGTTTATTTTAAGTTTTTGACGTTTAAGGGTTTTGTACTTTTGTTTGACGAGTTTTATTGCCCTAAGATGCCATTTTGTTATTTGAATTCACAACCTTCTTTTCAAAATTTAAATTTTAAGTATTAAAGAAAATTTTATAATGTTACGGTTTGACCGGTCACTTTCGGGTTGCCTCGTTGACCCTAACCCGACCAATTTATTTTTATTTCATGTCAACCCGTATTTAACCCGTTTCGGGTTCGTGTCACTTTTTTCTTGTCGGGTTTCATGTCAATTCAAAATTTGCCAGTCTTAAATAATTCAAAGGTTGTGTATGAATTAGTTCTAAATGTGACATATTCTGAATTAACAATATGAACATGAAAATTATCATTTTAACATTATAATTTATTATATAATAAGATATGATTGTTTAATAAGACAACGTGTGAAAAAAGGTACTAGAATAAAATACTGAGTGCTTAATGAATCAAAATGTATTTTAAGATGGAATGATTCAACAATGTTTTTCTATTTCATTCAGCACAGTCTTCCAAAATAATTTTGAAGATTGTGTTGAATTAAATTATTTTATATTTTTTATAATCTTATTTGAAGAGGAATTCATATTAGTACTACTCTTTGTCCTCTTTGCGAGCTGAATTTTGAAACTTAGCACCATTTATTCTTGTTATGTCGGGTTGTAAAGAGTATTTGGGTTGAAATTAGTCATTGGTGGGGACTCGCCAGTAGGAGACCCGGTTGTTGCTTTTTTTGAAATAGGGCGCTACGAATGGTTTAAAAGGGATTAAGCTAGATGTCTTTTTGTGGTTATCTTCACAGCATGTTGGGTGATTTGGAAGCTTATGAGTGATAAGGTTTTCAATCTCAACATGTTTCGGTCAGCAAATTTGTTTAGTAAACTTCAAAGTTTATCTTTTTTTCTAGCTAAACACTCGAGATAGCAGACGTAGAAAATTGATATAGGTCAATTGGTGCTTAAGTCCTCTTGATGAGGTGTAATTTTGTTCTTTTGCTCACTTGAGAATATTACTCTTGGTCCTTTAGCAACTTGCTAGAGGACTATTTATAAAATTTTGTTGCTGTTAAAAAAAAAAGGAGCGTTTTTAAATATTTGATTATTAGTAAAAAGAAATATAGGTAAGAGCGGCATTAAGAGAATTATACTTTTGAACAAATCAATTAAATTGCTCAACATGCGTTACATACTCTAAACCATCCTTATCCAATAATTTTTTGTTATGAAACATTCTATTTTTTTATTAAATATTTTTACTTTTTCATCTTGCCTCTCAGCATAGAATGATACAGAACATCTCTTTGCAAACCAGTTTGGGTGTCCCTTCTACGCCTTTGGGATCAATAATAACTCAAAATGAGTAACTTTTATCACATGACGATGACGATATAAATTAGACGAGTTGAGTAATTTCTAAACTTTATCAATGTTTTTTATATAAATAACTAGTTAAGCTATGACATAAATATATATATATATATATATATATATATATATAGGGTAGAGATCAAGTAAAAAGGAACGAGAACTGTTTTTCGTACGAGAACTGCGAGAATCAATCTTAGCCCTTGATTAAAATTAATCAATGCTAAGATTTTTGGGCGGCTCATTAATGCTTCATTAATGACGCATTAATGAAGGTTATTTTGGTAAAATCAAGCCTCGCAAATTAATGACGGCTCACCCAGACGCAATTCATGGTTGGGTAAATATATAAATTACCAAAATACATCTATTAATGAGTCATTAATGGCGTTAAAAACAGTTCTCTCCGTTCTCGTATGAAAAACAATTCTCGTTTGAACTTTTACCTATATATATATATATATATGTGTGTGTGTGTGTGTGTGTGTGTAACATCCTGATTTTGGGCCTAGTAGTTACGTAGGCTTTGATGAGTAACACTTGATAATTATTTGATTAAGTGTCTATTTAATTATTTGATTATAAGTTTAATTATTTAATTAATTGATGACTTTAAATTAAGTTTAGTTAATTATATATATATATATATATATATATATATATATATGTGTGTGTGTGTGTGTGTGTGTGTGTGTGTACGCATGCATAAGTATGTAGATATACACCTCATGCTTTGTTTTATGAGAAAATGTGCATACGTGTGTATTTGGATAAACACCTAATTCACCTCCTCATTTGTAAACTTGCTGGAGGGTGTGGTGTGTGTTTTCCTTGAGAAGAAGAAAGCTAAGAACAAGCTTGAAAGTTGAATTTTGAAGTTGATAATCCAAAATTAAGGTTGATATGCTTCTTTTATTTGTTTTGAATTTAGATTCATGTCCAGCATGTTATATTTGTTAATTACTTGTTGGGTTTTATCAAGAAAAACCATGGATGAACATGGAGGAAAACTTAACAAGTGGGTTTTGTTGATCTTGATGATTTTAATGTTTTAAATGTGTTTTTGATGATTCTAAGCATGTTAAATGAAGTTTATATGGGTTTAGAATTATTAGAAAGTGATTTCTAATATTATATGATTGTTTGAAAAATTATATGGAGCTGGAAGATGAAGAAAGTTGCAGGTTTGATTCTGGAAGAAGACGCGACGCGACGCGTCCAAGATGAGGACGCGACGCGTTCTCGGTTGGTTTCGAATTCGAAGCCTTGGAATTCGAATTCGAAGTCTTCTTGTTCGAAGGGGGGGCTCGAAGCCTCCTTGGCTCGAAGGAGGGGCGCTCGAAGCCTTCTTGGCTCGAAAGGGGTCCGCTCGAAGCCTTCTTGGTTCAAAGTGACCGCTCGAAGTGGCCTAAGTTCGAAGGGGTTGTTCGAAGCCCGATGCGACGCGTCAGGGTGTTGGACGCGACATTTCCCCGGCTAATTCATGATTTGAAGTTTTTTATTAATTATCAATCGTGATGCCTTATGTGTTTACATGTTGGGTGTTTCTAACTTGTTGTGCATAGTTAGAATGGATATAAATATATATGTTGATATATTTATGAATCAGATACTGATTTCGGTTTTATTATGTTCTCAGGCACGGACAAGGCTCAGTAACATTAGATCACTGAGTGACGATTGAGAACAGGAAGTGAGTGGATGTTAACTCACAGATGATATTAGTTGTAACTGGTTTTGGTTGCAACTGTTTATGGATTGATGCATGGA
>JAUEJL010146784.1:0-22724 GCA_032274825.1 Drosophyllum lusitanicum | reverse complement strand
TTCGAAACCGGGGCCCTGATAAGATCAACCGTGTTTCGATCCTGTGCCACTACCGCTGAGGCGAAGCTGTTCAAAAATAAAATAAAATTGAGAGGTGATATTCTCTTCTACTTTTTTCTCATACTTATTCTCCTACTCACAAAATCAACACAAATGTCAAAATCAATGGAGGAGGTGAGAAAAGAGAATTAGTGGGCTCCATATATCATCTTATGGTGAGTAGGAGAATGAAGTAAGAGAATATATCATTTTTCTTTCTAATCTGTTCGAATACCGTTTCAACTTCTATATTTATCATTCTGTCTAGCGTTTGTAATTATATTTTTGTTTTACACTTTTAGTCTTTTAGTAATATGATTTATTACTATTACACAAATATTAAACACTAGATTAAATACCTCTATGATACACGAGTTTGTTAAAAAACGATAAATTTCTTGTACAAGTTATCAACCGTTTTTGTTACAATTAAGGGCATTAAAGTTCAGTTTTTATTCGGTATATTAAAATGAATTTAAAATGTTTAGAAAATATTTTAAAATGATAAAACTAAAAATTCGGTTTAATATGATGTTTTGAAATGTTATAAAGAGTAAATATGATATTTGTGTATTGAGGTGGACCAAATAGGATATTTTAATGTTTAAAAATATTGTATATTAAATTTTCCCTAATTTTTTTATTTAAATTAAAGTCAAAATTGAATTCAATTTTAACAAAAAAAACCAAAATTGGTCTCTCATTTTTACCAAAATAGATGGTCAAAATTGTATAATTAAAATTGTTTTTTTAGATAAAGGGCTAGAATTAAACATTAAATTTAATCCAAATTAGTCTTTTATTTATATTAGAAGACTGTGTTGATGCCTATAGAAAAGGATACAACTAACATCGTAAAACAAAGGAGCTTGAAACAAGTCAACAACATTACTAAAGTTGATAATATAAACCAAACGACATTTGACTTAACGGTATCTGGTATTTAAGGTAATCTTCGAGGTCTTTGCTTCTTTGAGTTCAACTCTTATAGTGGATAAGACGTAGATTTATACTTAGGTTTGTGATTGAATTTGAGGCAAAAACGATGGTCATTAAAGTCCAAAAGGAAAAGATGATTCTTTTCTTTTTCAAGTTTTAAGGGGTGTTTGTAAAAGGAACAAAAATGAAAGGAATGGTGGAAATGCTACCACTTTAGTCGTAGAGAAAGCACTTTAGAATCTCATATTTGGCCCCTACAAATTGACGGTGTGACATTACGGTCCTCGACATCACTTCAGCACCTACATAAACAATTCTTTCTCATTCGGATGAGAATTAGGTTCCATTCTATCATTGGATTCATTCCTTTTTCTAAAGAATATTATGCATATGGCACTTTTGGCTCGACGTCTTATTGTATAAAAGTCTAACGTTTCTTATAATATTATCGTGTTTTTATTTTTTAAAGGTAAGAGTCGTGAATTTTAAAGAAACAGATCCCGATTACATGTTCTTTATGTGCGACAAACAAGTTACTCATTATCCGTCTGATCGCCTTCAATGGACCAAATATAAATACACATTGTTCATAACTTCATATGTATGATAGTATGATACCACCTTTTTAGCATTTTTAGTCAATTGAATGATTTAATTGAGTTAAGAATCAGAATATTTGTGACAAAGACAATTAGAAAAACATTATCATGTTGTAGTAGTTATTTCTAATTCAACCATTTAAGTCATTGTTATACAAATATGTTTTTATTCATAGCTGTAAATTGTAATGAGAAAATGACAAAATATCTTCCATTCTAGTTAAATAAGAGTTTATGTATTGTAAAAGTTACATGATTTATACACAATAATCATGTATTTTTGTTCTTATAAATATATAATGATCGTATAGTAGGATTGCACATGTAAAATCTTTAAGTAGATACAAAGTTTATAAGGATTCTTTATCATGTTGAAATTTTTTGTTAATTTAAAATTATTTTATTTTATATTTTTGTTATAACGTATTGGTAATTTATATATACACTTAACGATTATTTTATTCATCTTCTCAATTTAAAAAATATGTATGACTTCATACATATTTATTAATAATATAATATCGAAATTCTCTCACATTACATAAATAAAAACACAAAATAAAACATGAATTAAATAATTTAAATTTATTAATAATGTTAATCACCGATAAAAACATACGTATCAACACTAGTTAACGTCAGCAAAAAAGAAAACCAACAAAAACGAAAAATAAATAAAAAATCGAGGGTAGTTTAGGTATTTTACATTCCAAAATACGGACCGAGTTAATAGTTGGGTAAGAAGGGAATGTAGTGGGCTAAGATGAGAAATTACGCGACGAGCCGAGGGAGTGACAGATACACCCACCCACTCTGCCTTATCAGAATCTTTCTTGCGTATTCTTTCTCTCTCTAGATTCCCATATTCTTCTTCTCCTTCTTCACAAATTCCTCTGTAAATGACATAATTACTAGTATACATACATCCTCACTCCCCCTCTCTTCGTATCCATTTTGATCATCAACATAATAAAGATCAAATCGGAAGAACAGAGATGGGGAGCTTAAATACGCCTCCTGAGCTGACTTTGGATTTCAAACCCACTTTTATCCCCAAAACAATCACTCAATTTCTTGGACAACTTTCCAAAATCGCTACCATCTCTGAGAAGATATTGTCAGTCGATGATTTTGTTTGCCGATTAGAAACCGAAATGCGCAAAATCGATGCCTTTAAACGAGAACTCCCTCTTTGCATGCTCCTTATTAATGATGGTTCGTTTCTGTGTTTCTATTTGCTTGGGTTTCTCATTACCACACCTGGGGTTTCTGTGGGTTGTTTTAGTTTTGAAAATGGGATTTGGGTATTTGATGATTTTGATAACAATGCATTTCTTTACTCTTATGGTCACCAACTGTTTGATAAATTGCTAAGTAAAGGAAAATTCAATCTATCATGGAGGTAGTAGAATTTGACAAGAGGATGATTTGGGAGATGGACTATTAACTGTTTGATGATATGTTTGCCAAATTGATTAGTGCTAGTGGAAATGAATTTATCTAATAGTTTGTTTTTTCCAGCTGTAATTGCTTTGAAAGAGGAGTTAATGGTGCTAAAGAAATCATCAAATGCAGAGCCAGTATTTGAAGAATTTATACCGCTCAAGAAAACTTGTGATGAAGATGTACAAGATGAAATGAACAGCAAAGAAAAGGGTGGTGGAGATAAGAAGAACTGGTTGAGCTCCACACAGCTTTGGAACACCAATGACAACAATCCAAACACAAATCAAATCCGGAATGGGAAATCTAATTCAACAGACCAAATAACCAAAAAGGTAAAAAGGGTGTTCATGATCTTGTGCCATTAACTGTTTCAGAATCAAATAGGCAAATTTATGTGTACGTTTAATATCCCTGCTGCAGAGAGCTGTGGAAGCAGACGATCTAATCACTGATGATCCATTTCAGCCATTTAGAAACCCTGAAAGGCCTTTTATCCCACTTAAGGGATGTTATGGGTTTACGATGGTGGATACAACAAGAGAGGACGATAGGGAGGAATTACGAATTCCCAGGCTCTCTCTTATTACCCCTGGAGTCAAGAATTCCATGAGGGGAAATGTTTTACTCTCCAAAACTAGTTCTAATACCAAATTGGTTCCTTCTTCTGCACCAAATGATCAATCAAATATGCGAACTGGTGCCCCTCAGGCTCAGCCACCACATCAGCAAGCCTCTAGAAAACAAAGAAGATGCTGGTCAACAGAGTTGCATAGACGATTTGTGAATGCCCTGCAGCAACTTGGAGGTTCACAAGGTTAGCCTTAGGAAATTTTATTATCTTTTTCCATACAAAGCATCCTAAATTTAACTGAAATTTGGTTATGATTATCAAGCTAGTACATAGCAAATAGTTTCGGTGGTAAGATTCTTTCATCGGTTATAACTAGTTTGGTGAGCTATATATGGTTGTTTAAGCATATGATTATGTTAAAGTTTATGGCAGTTGATGTTTGAAATAGCAACGAGAAACTGGTTATGAAAAATTCTTTCATCATCAATCTAAATCGTGAATTGCTTGAATCTTTTGCAGCTGCCACCCCTAAACAAATTAGAGAGCTTATGCAAGTCGATGGCCTTACTAATGATGAAGTGAAAAGCCATCTGCAAGTGAGTTCTTTTAATGTTTTATTCATATAATTAAAAACTCCCAAATTTTGAATAACAATCGCCCAAATTAAGGTAATTTCTGGAATATTAAACATATGTCATTCTTTTTGTTTAAATTGTAGAAATACAGACTTCATACAAGAAGACTTCCAGCTTCTAACACCTCGTCTGCAAGTCAATCTGGTGTTGTTTTGGATGGAGGGTTGTGGATGCCGCCTCAAGATCAATATGTTGAATCCTCAAAGCATGTCATTTCTCAGTCGGGTTCTCCTGATGGTCCTCTCCTTATCGGCACAACTGGTGGAACCTCCACCACCGGCGGTGACAGCATGGATGATGGAGAAGACGCGAAATCTGAGAACTACTGCTGGAAAGGTGTATAAATGTTGTTTTTTTTTGAAAAATAATCAGTAAATTGCAGCGGTTAAATTAATATAGGTGAGTTTATATATAAAATAGACAACCTGGAAAAAATAACTTATACATAAAGGATGATGAAATTTTGCAGAATTAGTTTCCTTTTTTGAGTTTGATATTAAAGTTTTATAGATTTGAGTTGTTGCAATTTTCTTGGATTCTTTGTCCAAGTAGCTTCATGTGAAGCACATCTGTATTGAGAGATGAGAAACATGATGATTGAAGTATGCAGTATTTTAAGCATGTTATACCTTGGTTGTATCTTTAGGAAATCTTGAATCTTTTTGCCCTCTGGATTTACTTTATCTACCAAGTTCCTTCCTTTTTTATGATAAAAAGGCTCATTAATTTTGGGTTCAAATTTCATTAGCCAAATGGTGAGTTGTGGGTAATTAATTGTATTTTGATGCCCTCTCAACTCTCAAGTCTCAACTCAAGGGTATTTTTGGTCTTTTACATGAAATTTCATGTATATATGTGTGCATTTATAGATTCCCTTTTGCCAAACACAGACAACAATATAATTCAAAGAAATATTTGTTGTTTTGTTTAATTAAAACCCTTAAATTTGCAAACCATCCAATTTGTTGTAGTTTTCAAGATACCTTTTTAGCTACCACTCAAGACAATTATCATTAAATAGGAATCTCAATCAATCACCATGTATAGTACAACCTCGTTTTAAATGAAAATTAATTAATTTATTAATAAAAGTATTTTCTTGATAATCGTAAAATATTATTTAAATAATAATTGTAAATAGTAACAAAGTTAATAAACTTTATGAACTCAAATTAATCTTTTAGTAACACTTTATTTATTATGCTTTCTTTGTCTTAATAAATACATAAATAATAGCTTTTTATTTCCAGGTGGTTCCTAAAAAATACGATATTTTTAATGTTTCTAAAGTTTCCTTTCAAAACTTATTTTTTAACTGAATAAAATAAATGATTTTTACGTAACAAATTTTATACATACATAACAATTAAGACTTTTATATCTGTATAAACTCATTAACAGAAAAGAAAAACTGTATTTTTAAACCGTGTTTTCTAAATTTTCTATAGAAACTCCATCCATATTCTTCAAATTTTTTTCTAAAAAAATGAAAACGATTTTTCATAACCAAACGCAACAATGTTGTAAACAATATGATTTAATAATGGGCTTTATACATACTTATTAATATTTTATCAAATTGATAGGATAAGTAATTGACTTGTCATCAAACGATTTATTAAAAAAATTAAAAATATAAGTGTCATAATCGAACATTGTAAATTAAAAAAAGTTTCTAGAGGATAAACATAACATCAACATCGACTTAATTATTCACACTTAGTTTTAAAATGTATAATTCCCTTATCTATAATATGTTAGGAATTTTTTTATTAATTCTGAAATTAAAAATGACTATTTATCTGTAGGTCCAAGTGTATCCGGTATCAATTATCAATTGAAGCAATCAACACAATGTAATATGAACTCTTGATAAATGTGTATGCGTACGTGAAGAACACAAAGCAGTCGTTTGAACGTATGGATGAAAGCTTATTGAATTAGGGCTTACAAACTTGTATTTATACCCCTTGGATATTTACAATAACTACCCTAAACTATGACTAATGTCATATATAAACTAAACTTCACTAAAATATATTGAACACAATTTAAGGGATCTAACATTATCTCTAGTATTTGTGAACCATTGACTAAGTTAAAGTCGTCATAATAACTAGATCTTTCATAAGTCAAGTTGATATGAAAATTTCAACCTATTACTAATACAAATTAAAAATAAAAGAAAGAATTTAAAAATATTTATAAACATCTAAATAATTCATATAATAAAAATAAAACATTTTTATGCTAGTAAGTGTTAGAAAGATGTTTGAATAGAAAATAGATTAATAAATGTTTATTGTTAATTATTTTTCTATTTATTGCCGTTTAAAAAATAAATTAATTAAAATATAACATGATGAAAAGAAAACCTTATCTCTATGTTTTAAATTCCTAATTACGGAATCTATGCCTTAAAAACGCAAAAAAGTAATTTTTTTCAAAGATTTGATGAACGCAGAATCTTTGAATTGCTTCAATTCAACCCTTTTTAATTAAATATCTTTGCCGTCAATGACTTGTTTTGTTGGGTATTCTATTCCTCCTAACATTGTTAAGTCAAAATTATTTAGTCAAATAATTATCAAGTTCTGGAGTTTTTTTATTTATGGTCATGTTTAGCACAAAAAGATACGGTTTAAAACTTAGGTCGACCTGACGGGTTGAATACAGGCCCAATCAAGAGAGTGGTTTAATATTGATCGGGTTTTGCTAATTTTTTACTCAAACGTTGACAATATCATAAAGATAGTCATGTTTAGATAAATAGTTGCCGTAAGCACTAATTTTAATTAGTATATTAGATTTTCGCAAAACCCTAAGCGACTTCGTACAATTGTACTAGATTGTACAGCCGCATATGTGCGAGGGAACTTCACATAATTTACGAACTTGTTTGGTAAATCTTTTGAGTATAATTCCTAATGTTTGTAAATTAGTTATGTTTCCCTATTTGTCTATTTACAAAGAAGTTCTTGATGATACTAAAAATTAGGATGTTACATGTTCAACCTAGATGAGATGGTCTAAGACTTTTTATGTCAGCCAAGAAGATTGTAAGGAAAAGATCCTTTTTAGGTTTCAACCACCACCAATCAATTGATGAACCCTATAATGTGAATAGGTTTTCTTTAACTGCAAAAGGAGGCTAAACGGAAAGCTTTGAAACGGCCATCACCCTCTGTCTGACAACCTAAATTATTATTAACTAAAGACTTCAAGCAAGATGCTAGAAGTAGTTTTTACAAGACGACTAAAATAGGAAAAAGATGTTACTACACCATATAGACCAATTAAGATTATTACAATTTGATTTAAATTTTAACCATGTAAATAAGGACGCCTGGATTTCATCAATCACCTTTCACGCTGAGAAACGTATATCTTCAAAAATCACCTTGTTTCTAGTTTTTCATAAGAACCATAATACACAACCTTCAACTGCTTCTAAAATCTTTCTTTTCTTTGATGATATACCTTTATCAAGCAACAGAGACAACATTTCATTAAATGATGAATGTTGGGCAATATCAACATTACACCAAATCAACACCCAATTCCACACCTCTTTCGCCTTTGAACACACATAAAAAAGATGTTCGATCGTTTCTTCATCCCCATCACAAAAAGGACAAAGTTCTAAGTCAATATGGATACCTCTCGATTTTAAGTTTTATTCGGAAGGGATACGGCCAAGTAATAATCTCCAAACGAAACGTTTAACTCTTGGGGGAAGCTAATTGTTCCAAAAACTTTGACCCAATTGTTTCGTATCAAGCCGATTATGAATAATTATCCTCAAAGATTTGACTGAAAATTCACCACTTAAGTCACCTTCCTATCTCCATTCATCCGGTTTGTCTGTGAGGACCACCTATTGCAACATGTTTTCAATCAATGCAACCCTATTTGATAGTCTGACAGCTTATTGATCATTAGCAAAGGCCCATAAAACACCATTCATGTTATGTATAGAAATCCAAGCAAGTATGGTACAAATTTTATCACATTCCAACTCAAACAAATTAGGAAAGAGAGACTTTAATGGTATAATAGTCATCCATCTATCTAACCAAAAGTGTGTAAGTTCACAATTCCCCACCTTTCTTGTAAATAATTCTCCTAGATTGAAATTAAGATTAGAAAAGAAAGTACCCGCTTTAAAAATGTTTAACCAAACTTCAAATTTTCTGGGATGAACAATTAATGAAGGATCATTGCCTGATACATCATGTATAGCTTTAATTACCTTTACCCGTAAAGTTTGATCTTTTACTTTCAGCCTCCACCACCACTTAATTAACAACGAGATATTATAAGACATTAACGACCAATACCAAGACCACCATATTTCTCGGATACACCATGTGAATAGGTAGTCCCTAATTCGTAACCACGGTCTTGATTAAAAAAAAGTGGAAATAAAAAAGAAGTATAAAAAATCTTTTTTAGAAAAACAAACACCTTCTCAATTTATGTCATCATCGTCTATAAACACTAAGATTATATATTTGTCAATTGATATTTACACATATAAAGGTATTAGTAGTGTATTACGATTTGCTTGCAATGCAACCTTTTTTCTTTAATATTCTATCTTAGAATGTATATAGTCGTCCAGATCTTCTCCCATTACATTTAAGGCAAAATATTAAAAGACGTAACATAAATGTCGAAATTTGTTCATAAAGATAATCTCTAATTTTTTAGATCAAGAAAGGATTATAAATTTCTATTTCTAACAAAAAAAAAGGCAAGTGATTACCGTCAAAGTGGGTAGCCGGTTAAACTTGATGACATTGCTAAATTTGTATTAGGGCAAATTGCCGAAAAAGATAACATAAATGTTAAACTTTGTGAATAAAGGTAATTTCCAATTCTTTAGACCGATGAAGATGATGCATTTCGGTTTTTAGCAAAAAAAATGTATCATGTTTGTGTTCAAGACTCGTATTCCTGTGTGGATTGACTGGATTCTCTATTTGGTATTTGATATTTTGATTGTATCGTTTTGGTACTTTGACGTTTGACTACTTAGCAGTCGATACTTTGGTGCTTTATTATCTACATTGGCTTTATAATTGTATTTAATGATGTATTATTTTACTTTTATTTTGATTGATTAACGACATTATTTATTGATAGTTGAAATAAGTTGAATCAAAAAATAAATTTGAAATTCTAATCAAATTGAAATGAACATTGAATTTGAAATTCAACTGAAATCAAACTGAAACAAACATTGAATTTTAAAGTTTGAATAAAAATAAAATCCTATTTAAAATTCGTATAGAAACAAAAAAAGAATTCAAGTAGTTGAGATATGAAAGAAAAAATCTACTCGTCATATACATTTGGCTGAAAAAAAGATACAACCAAAGCCGACCCTAATTGTCAGCCTTAACCATCATACCCTTTTTAATTACAAATTGAAATATATCTGTCGTGTTCTACTTACAAAATAAGATATTACCTTTATCGATAAATTTTGACACTCTAGCAGTTAGTAGATCATTCAGGTCATCATACCCACTTTTTAAAAAAATATAATTTATAATCCTTTTTTAACCTAAAAAAATTAGACATTACCACTGTCGTCAAAATTCGATAATTATGTTAGGTTTCTTGACGATTTGTGGTTACATTTATTTAGAAATCCAAGCAGTTAATGAGGAAACAATGGTGGATGTCTTTTGCAGACAGATTCTTTTCATGCATCACCATGTCTGAATCTCTCTTTCGGGCGCCATATCATATGTGGATCCGATTACCCAATTTCAGATATCCATGGCAACTTCCCCGCTAATAACAAGATGAAAGACAGAACAACAATCAAAGATTCATAATTTCATAATGAGAAGCGATTCACTAGATTAGTCTCACTTCTGAAAATTAAAAAAAATCATATAAATAAACCAAACCAATAATGGCGAAGGCACACGCAGAAGATAAACTGCAGGAAAAACTCGAAACGAAGCGGGATAGAGTGAAATTTCGTGTCCTGCATCTTTTACATTCAATGCACAAGCACCCGAATTTGTGCCCGTTTCGCATACACACTCTCCAGTTTCAAGTTAATTTTACCCTGGGTACGGGTGGGAATGACGTGAGTGGAAGTGGATCGGCTGATTGGATTTATGTTGGTGATAAAGAGCAAATGCATTTTTTTTTCAAACCCTAATGTTTTGGTCACCAGCTATTCGAAGAATGTCGTCACTGAAGATCTTTATCAAAAAATCATCATACAGGTCCCTATTGCTAGTTTTGGTTTCAGTGAGTTTGATCTATCTAATATTGTGATTGATCTCTTGATATATTCTTTTTAAATTTCAATAAACTTTAAACATATGACTACATTTGAACAGGTGGATATCAGTTCAGTGGCTTGAGCCTGCTTGCAAATGAGTCCTTGGTGAAACACATTAGCAAGGATCCAGAAGGCTATGGTGAGACCAGATTACACCTTTACCAGTTGTTGCATCTATGAAGAAAATCAAATTCTGCATCAGTAAGAACCATTTGCTCGCCCAAGCTCTTTGTTCGTCTTCAAACAAGAACTGATTTTTATGGCTCCTAGGGTCAAGTCGTGTATAATTCCATCGTATGTACGTTGTAAGCAATGATGGGAAAAAGGTTAGATGTAAACACCCCTTCACTGAGAAAGATAGAGAAGAGTTGCAGGTTTACTATAACTTTGTACACTTCTTGAATGTTTTGTTAGTTTTCAGTACCTCATTCAATATGATTTGGTTGATTTATTGCACGCATAATCCCACACTATTTTAGGTGAAAATCTACCCAAAGATCATTCTCACCAAAATCTTGGTGATTTTGGCAACTTAAATTGATTCAAAGTTCAAACACTTGATGATCTTGTAAAACTGTTAACCAGTGTTTAAGCCATTAGGATCTGCCATCCCCCTGAAGGCCATAACCCAATTCGACACATTCCAATGGGGATTTTGTTTTTAGTAATAAGGTATATGAACTCACTGATTTGTTCTTCAGTTGTGTTGTGATTTTTTGTTTTCAATGTTGATTTTTATGGATTTCTGCTTTTTTTTAAGCTACATGCACTTGTGGAGTATAAGACCACAGATATAGCAGAGAAAGCATTATGTTCCTATTCAGCTCTTAGAATTGAAGTTTTGATTATGTTTCATGATTTTATCAATCTCCCGAAAATATAGATAGAATTCAGAAGATTGTTTTCAGGTTGAAAATTAAATGATGAAAGAAATTGGAGAAAAGGGTTTGTGTCAGATTGCTGCTTCGACGCTTGCTATGTAACTACTTTGTACTACCAGTGACCAGTCGATCTGAAATCTGATTGTTACTCAACCGGTCTATCTTGACATCTCTAGAAATTATCATAACCAACTCCTTTTTATGATTTTGCAACTTGTGTAATTCAAACAACCAGCCATAGTCTGTACTAAAGACAAGGAGGTTGGATTTTGATGGGCTTCTTGATGATGATGATGATGAGTTTGACTCTTCCAACGAGTCTTCACAGCTTAACAGTGCAACTTTAGAACCAGCTGTCGACAGTGCAACTTTAGAACCAGCTTAACAGTGCAACGAGTCTTCACAGCTTAGCAGAGGTATTCAAGTTTTTCTCCCTAAAATTCCAAGAAAATATGCCCCATCGTCCGAAACTAATCAGCTTGTTATTCAAAAGGCTATAAGCAGAAGAAAGTTCTAATCTTGAGGTGCCTTTTTCCTTGCATGAAATCAAAGGAGAGGTTTGGTCTTGTGGGAGTGATAAAGCTCCGGCCCCGACGGGTTCACTTTCAAATTCACCAAACAATATTGGGAAGTCATTAAAGAAGATGTAGCAAATTGTGTTAGGCATTTCGAGCATAATGGAACCTGATCTCCCGGTTGCAATTCATCTTTTATCACGCTACTTCCCAAAGTTAAAGATCCACTCTCTTTGAAGGATTATCAACCAATCAGCCTTATTGGTTGTGTATACAAGATTTTCGCAAAGCTACTTGTAGACTTAAACCGGTGGTCGGTAAATTGATAAGTCAAGAACAATCGGTGTATATAGAGGGAAGACACATTTTGGATGGCGCGTTAATGCTCAAGGAAATATGTAGTTAGGCCAAACAATCTAAAAATCGAATACTTCTGTTCAAAGTTGATTTTGAAAAGGCATTTGATTGTATTAGTTGGAGTTACATAGATTTTATACTAGAGCAAATGCAATTCGGTTCAAAATGGAGATTTTGGATACAAAGTTATCTCAGAACGGCTAGAGCTTCGGTCCTTGTAAATTGATCACCAACAAAGGAGTTCTCTTTATCTCGAGGTGTGAGGCAAGGGGGTCCTCTTTCCCCCTTCCTTTTCATTCTAGCTATGGAAGGTTTACATGTATGAAGGAGGTTGCAATTGAAGGACATTTTCGGGGGAGACACTTTCAAATAATGGTCCTTTAATATCTCATTTTCTTTTTGCAGATGATGTCATTTTTGTAGGAAAATCGACAATGTAGCCAATCTTACAAGAAATTTGAGGTGTTTTCATTTAGCATAGGGGCTAAAAGTAAACTTCGCGAAAAGTAAAGTATTTGGATACAATTGAAACCGAAACAAATACCGAATTTAAAGTTAGAATACAATCGAAACGAACATTGAATATTGAAGTTAGAATATAAACAAAAATCATTTTCGAAATTTTTACTGAAATTTGGAAAACAAACATTGAATTTGAAATAATGATAAAGAAAATCATAGTTGAAACCAAAAGCCATATTCGAAAATCGTACTCGAAAACCAAAAAAATACTCGTCGATCACATCTGGCCTAAATGGGTCGACACGAAAAAAAACAGACACGACCTGAACCTGGCACGAGAATAAATGGGTCGAAATTATGTCAACACGAAACTGACCCAAACAACACGAACCCGACCCGAATTGATAACCTTGGTTTGGAATAATGACGATGGGATGGTGAATTTTTCAAGTCAAATTATAAACTGGAGGACCTACTTCATGGCGTTTCGTTGTCGGATATAGAGGATGTATGGAGATGGGAAGACGATCCAAGTGGAATATTCACGGTCAAATCACTATGAATAATTATCGACAATGTATTGAATTCCCCATTTGCATGTCCTTATTATTGGAATAAATGGCTACCTCCACGAGTAAATTATTTTGTTTGGACTCTTATTGAAGCGCATTCCAAAAAAAATGAATCTGAGCTCAAGAGTTATTACATTCTCATCACTTTCATGCCCGTTGTGTAATAATGAGTCAGAAACTGAAGATCACCTCTTTTACTCGTGTATAATGGTTAATTAAAGGGGTGTGGAATGAGCTAATCAATTGGTACGAGGTGGACGTGGGGCAGCATACATCGTTGGAGCAGCTCCAAATCAACTTGGTGGATGGTGGGAGTTCAATTAAAAAAAGAAATTTCTTAGAGGCGGCAGCGGAATTTGTACTTTGGTTTATATGGAAAGCACGGAATAGTTTGGTGTTTAATAGCAAAAGATTCTTGGCATCGTTAGTAACGGATGAAGTTCAATTGGCTCTCTACACTTGGATGAATTATAGGGCGATATGTACCTCCTTAGTTTGGCCTATATGGAATTATAACCCTTTATCTATTCTATAACTCTTTATCTGTATCTTAGTTCTAGCATCTTGCCAGAAAGTGTAGTAATTTTCATATATTTAGATATGTTAAATAGGGGTGATGGTCATGTCGAAGCTTCTATTCTAGTGTATCTTTCTTCTTGCTGTTCAAAAACAAAAACATACATATCCCACATCTGGAATGCAGTTTTTTTTTGGATTTTCGACTATTTAAGACGTACTTCTGGTACTGTTTATGGCAGTTTGATGAGAATTCAAAGAAGGGATGGGCCCGAGGACGTGGGAAATCAAAGTCACGCACCCAAATCCACATGCATCGTGGATTTCTTGCACCATCTCCACAAACGAGCAGCAGGGAGTGTTCCTACTCTTTTATTTTTTGATAATTTCTTTTGCCAACATCAATTCTTGAATATTGAATTCAGCGAATAAAGTTTTGTTGAGATATAGTCATTTGTTGAAACTGGTTGGGTCAGAATATGGAAAGCTTTGAGCTTTCATCGGGTCATATAACGTAACAAATATGTTTACCGAATCTACCAATGAAGAAACAAAAATCCTGATAATGCATGACACTACCGTTATAACGAATGTATCAAAAATGCGACCTTACCACTTCTTCCCATTCTGGCAGAAAATTCTTTTTAGCATTGAAGATCCAGCCTCTAAAAGTGACTTTGGTGTTTGATGATAGAAGCGCCTGGCTGATGGAATATGATGTAGAGGATTATAGATGATCTGATAATATCAATTATTGAATACCACAAATGGCCAGCAACGAGCTTCTAAAAGAATGCAGCAAAAGAAAAAAGATGGTCAGAGATAATTTCATTTTACGGTTAGAAACAATGCAATATGAGAATCAGACAAAAGCCAAAATTTTATTTTCATGACCACAACCACCCATCTTTCACC
Organism: Drosophyllum lusitanicum; assembly: GCA_032274825.1. Taxonomy (NCBI): domain Eukaryota; kingdom Viridiplantae; phylum Streptophyta; class Magnoliopsida; order Caryophyllales; family Drosophyllaceae; genus Drosophyllum; species Drosophyllum lusitanicum. Next base: position 7,967 of record JAUEJL010146784.1, on the reverse strand, counting down.
ATAGATTGCCATCATACATCATCCTTAAGGGCTGTTGTTAAGTCATCATAACCCATAAAACATCTTACACCATATATTATCCAAAACGTATGTCAAGTCTACTTTTTCTGTCTATCGTCATTTAGGTAAAAAAAAAAGAGAGGACTACCATATTCATCAGATTGGTAAACATCAGCATTACAACAATAATCATTAATCTCACTAATCTATAGAGTAGTTGGGTATAACCAAAAGCAAAACATACAAACATGGTAGCGAATTTTACCAGGTGACAGAAGAAGCTAAGTTCAAATGGGAACCTAAAAGGTTCATACAAGGTCTAACAGACAAGTGTTCATATGAATATAAAAGTTTTACCTGTTTGAACTATTTGACACCAATTACTTATGCCTTGTGTTCAACATCAGTGTGTACATCCTTCCTAGGCATCTTGTACCATACAAACAGAAACCACAGAGTCCTAAACAACCCTCCATTTGCAAAGTGTGGAATGAAAATACGTCCCCAATATGGATAATATGGGCCTGGCAATTTGATCAATGTGAAAAAAAGCATATTGGCATAGAAATGCCAAGGGACTTTTGCATCCTGGGATATCAGACCAAAAAAATAAGAAAAGATTAGAACCAATTTGAGGAAAGTAAAAAAATTTGTTAAACTTTTATAAGGGTATTTAGAGGAAAGTTATTACGCTTTCGAATCACCTTGAGATATGGAGATAATTTCAATGCTCTGTTTCTCAACATCCCAGCTACAGCAACACCAATAAGGATTGGAAGGGGAATTAAAAGTAGCTTCCTTTCATGAGCAGAATACGACATCTCGCTAACAGAAGTAATTGCCATTACAGGTATATACAAGTATTGGGTGACTACCAATATAATGTCAATAATAAGTTGTGTAAAATTCTCCAAGGCTCGGGTCCAAGGAAAGCTCTTGACTTCTGGAGGAGAACTATCCCACAATTTTCTTGCCTTATCTATTACAAGGTCAATATTTGATTTTCCATCTTCATCTGAGTGTGATGCATTCATATTCATTGTACACAAGATTTTTGAACATATTTTTCCATATGATAAGCCATTTGGTTTAGAGCTGTACATATTATTACATTGACGTGACCAACCCTGTGCCATAACAAGAGTGTTAGTCCGAACAAACACGTCCAAGTAAAGCTCACACGCACGCACATAAGTTCAAGTGATTAACAGAAGTTGACGAAATACAAGCTGAAAGTACAAAAACGTTGCTAGATCAGCTACCAAATGATGAACACAAACATAAACATTTATCTAACGTAGAATTGGACCAAAACTCCTGATCATTTTTAACGCAAACCAGCGTTCTTTTTAAAATACTCAGATTGACCAATTTTATTGAGTTGTAGAATACCATAAACTTGGAAAAAAAGGCTACTGAATGCCTCAACAAAAACTCTCTGAATCGAGAAGCTAACTAGAATCACAATGTGATATTTAGACATTGACATACAAACCGACCGTGACAAGATTATATCAAAAAGAGAATTAGATACCATTGTTGTATTGCTTCCTTCAAATTTTGATCAGAGACTGATAAACCTAATACTGTTATATGTATAATCATCATCTCATACAATTAACAATCCCCAACGAGTGATTTCAGAGTGTTTAATTTCATTTCCACGTAGCCAGTTGTTGCTCTAGCAATTGTTATCTCCTGTTTGCATTACAAAAGTGCCACCCACTTGGAATTCAAGTGTCTATAGATAAAAAATGAACCTGCTGATCAATGGCTTGAAGTTTTATCAGATTATATCTTTAGATGATGTCTGTGTTGTTGCTTTGTTCTAGTCGTTGGGAAGAGATCATTCCTCATTTCTTTCAACTACTCCAATATTTCTCTCTACACATCTTATAGATCTGATCAGGGTGATGATGACACTTTGAAGGTATTTAACTTAATAAAAACCATACGACCAGCATGCATCAGATAGATTGTATGGATCCAAATTTATTAAAACAGTGGAAAATTTAACTGGGTCGGATTCTGCGTGTTGCTAATTTATCTTTTGGTTTCATCAATATTTGGTTTATGATTTGGGAATATATAACCTGGATATGTGTTTGCCATTTGTCATTGGTATGGAGAGAAAGCCTTGATGAGTCAACGACGGCTTAGGGTATTGCAATGATAAGACACCTCAGAAACTAGTTTTTAACCAGTTATATCAATAATTATGTAACTACTTAAGAAAATCTTCACTGACAAATACAAAAATGGAACTATGCAATACAGGAAGGTGATATCCTCTTAACTGTACAAGAAATCAAAAGATAGAATCACTCCAAGGTCAGACTCAAATTCTTTGCTTAGGGCCTTCAATTCCAGGTTAAGCTAGATGCTTCTTGAAAAATTTCAAAAATAAAATAAAATATGGATGCTGTAACAAAACTGATTCCCGACCCATTTCCCCCCTGTAACTTGTACCGAAAACACTACGCATGTATCAATATCTTTTAAAACTCAAACCGAGTTCATGTCAATTTCGAAATTAAATTCACTCTATTTCACTTCAGAGTGAAACCGCAGTCCTTTTAGAACTATTAAAAATATAACAATATTCCTTTCAAAATGATAATTCTAGCTCACGCGTTAAGGTAATCAACAATACAGCCACAAACTACACTACAATGCTGATAAAAACCTAAATTTAACAGAATACGGATAATCAATGAGTTAAATTATCAGTTTAGTACAAAATTAGTCCGGAACACACCTTAAGCGCCGTTTCAGAAGGAGAATTAAGCTTGAGAGCCATGCGAGTTGAAGGTTGGAAGCAGGTGGAATGATTAAGGGGAAGAAAGGACGCCATTTTAGAAGGGTTTTAGTTCTGGAACTTCTGATTAAAGGATAAATATTTACGATCTTTGTCTTATTTGCAATTTACTCCACAAGGTTTGATAGTCTTGTTTTCAGGTCCCTATAGTTTATGTTTTTTCAGATTGTCATAATTTTGAAGTCCTATCAATCCAAGTTAACCCAAATCAAATAGAAACTTAGCGAGGTTTTAATTAGCAAAGGTTTATACAATTGATCTTTGTATAAACTTAAACTATGTCTTGTATACGGTCTCATCCTGTCGGATATCCCCTTACTAAATAACCATCAAGTTCGTGGATATAACTACGAGTATTGGGCATCCCAATTAACTAAAAATCTTAGTCGATTAAAATTCATCAATAAGGACTTTCTTTCATAAAACTTGACCTTAATAACATCAAAACAATAAGTTAGGCTTTTTTTTAATAATTTTATTCTCTAACAAAATTAACAAGTTAAAAATTTAGCAAATATTACGTAAGTAAAATAATCCACATACAAGTTTAAAATGTCTAAAAATTAATAAACTAAATCAAATTATTACGTAAATAGTAGAAACATCAATCTTCATTTTGCTATCATTTCACATTAGTTCTTTCACAAGCTAAAAACTTTATAAGTAAATGTTATACAGTTTTTAAAATAAGTAAATAAACAACATCGACTATCGAAACTAATAATCTTTAAATTTAAATAAAAGACTTACTTGATCATCTCTATTAGACAATCCTATCCATTCGTTTTAGTAAAACTAAATCTAAACCATTCATTTAAATTGAAAATTCAATTTGATTTTAACTTTTAGGAGTTAAAGTTCATGAATCAAAATTATTTGAGATAATTTCATATGTGACATTCTTAAACCTTAAAATTTTGTATTTGTCCACCATATTTCATAAATATCATATTTACCCTTTATAACATTTTAAAATATCATATTTAACCATATTCTAAGTTTTATCATTTTATAATATTTTATAATCAGTTTTTAAATTCTTTTTAATTATAACTAATAAATACTTGACATTATTACTTCTAATTGTAATAGTAATGATCGATGACTTGTACAATAAATACAATCGTGTCTCTTCGTATCATAATACCACATACATTTCTACTATCACGTCTGTTCCCACTCACGTCAACACTTCTAATGCTGGAGTGGGTGTTGACGCCGTCTATCACTATTTTTTCACTTTTTATCGTTTTTTAAACCATCTCGTGTATCACACAAGTATTTAATCTAGTTCAAAGATATATTTACTCCTTTACGAGTATCGTACACATAGTCAACTTATAATTTAAAAAAATATTAAGGTTAAACTTTAAAATCTTAATATCTTAGTAATAGAATTATATCTTATAACAATATAAATTGTATGGGGTCGGGCAAATGGGATCGGGTAATTAGGCGGATATTGAGGGTATGCTTGGTTGAGGGTTATAGGCCTTAAGGAATGGGTAAGATAATGAATAGAAGTGCTTGGTTGAGTATAATGATATAACTCATTCCTTAAAACTGAGTAATGGGCCATTACCCGCTATTTTGGGGGAATGGTTTTGATTACCCGCTACATATGAGCGAGAAGCCCCTCCACGTTCAGATGTCACTCTTTTTGCTTCCTCGCTCAATTTGCGTCCAGGCTCTATTATACTTCCGATCCATAACTGTTTCTTTAATCACCACCAACCGTACAAAGATGAATTGCAGTGTAACTCCATCAAAGTGGCGAAGAAGATGCAAGAACAGAGATAGCTTGGTGTGAAAACTTTAGTTAAGGTGTGTTATCATCTTAAAAAACTATCAATTGTTTCTTCTCTTTGTTTATGGGTTTTCTTTGACAATTGGGACATATCGATTGAAATCCATTGATATCTGAAATTGTTCTTTAATTATGCTACCTACATGTTGAAACAAGAGGTCCGGCCAAGGCTTCAACACGTGTTCAGGAGGGACGTCCGGATCAACACCACGTAAATGAGCTCTGCAAAACAAACGAGGTTAGCCTCACCACGAGGAGGGGGATGGCCTCATGGCCAAGCTCCGGCGCAAGAGTAAGTAATTTGTATGAGAGAATGAATATTAAGGAAGTAAGAGGAGAGTGAGTTATGGGCTTCTTACCATTTGACAAGCTTTGTGGTCTTACTTATAGGCTGGTGAGCGAGAATGGTGTCTACCTTTTACCCGCAGGTCTGTGGAGTGACTCCTTGTTCCAGTCAAACCCTTGAGACCAGAGACCAATGTGCTCTGATGGTGATGTGACCATTCATAGAGTTTGACCTTCTCCTGCATAGCTGTCTCTGGAAGGTTGTGTTTATCCTTTTTAGAAAAGCTATCCTTAATCATTCTTTTAGTAACCCTTGCAATGAGAGTTTGAGCAGTACTTCCAACTGTTTATGTTTGTATTTCCTAATTTTTAAGTTGTATTACCAATGACTATGATATGCTTGGTCCCGATGATGTTTAGGAGGTAAAAGGTCCGAAAGACGTCTGGGAGGTGAAGGTCTGGACGAAGCTTAGGGAAGAGAGCTTCGGACCATTATTGAAGGACCTAGGTCCGGTAAAAGGTAGAAGGCGAAGGTCCGGACATACCTCATCATGTCCCCCAATCTAGAGTCGTTTGTTGCTTTGTTGGCAAATGGCTCTAGACTCATATTTATTTGATATTCGTTGCTTCGAAATTATTGTATTTTTCTTATTCAACCCTTTTTTTGTGTCAGCTGTGTGAGATTAAATGCTTATTTCCGATAGTTAAAGTGCTTAAAAGAGTCCGATGGTAGTGATAATGTATCTGCCTTTTTGACTGCATGAATGACTAGTGACATGATGGCCAAGACACGTGTCGGCCATCTAGTGGAGGAGGTGTAGGCGGTATTAAATACCCTTTGGGCAAATGTTTTCATTTAGTTTTCTTTAATGGTTGGAGTTTTGAATTTTTGGGTTGTGGGATAGCAAACGTCGTCGTCGATTGCCTCCGATTTTCTCTCCGCCTTCGTCGTCTCCGAACGCTTCCATCTGCGCCGTCATTTGGTTGCATTTATCTTCCTCGCCTGCGAACAGATTAGGGTTTTGCAGGTTTGATTTCTCTCTTCTCCTTTGTTTTCCTTTTTGTTATTTCATAATGCCCAAAGATAATCTCGAATCGACTCTGTCTGTCGTCGATCAACAAGTGGTGAATGATTTCTGTACTATGTATCGAATCGGGGATGAGTATGACCCTTCGAGTCCCTTACCAAACGAGTCTATTCGTGATTTTCCCGATGGATACATTGGGTGTTATATGAAATGGTTCGATTTTGGTAACCTTCGCTTCCCCTTCTCGAATTTTTTGTTGAAGTTCTAAGGTATTTTCAAGTTCATCTTTCACAACTCTCTCCTCTCGGTGTTATAACGATCACTTGCTTTGAGGTACATTGTAGGGCTCTCGGTGGGCAGCCCACTGTCCCTTTGTTTCTTAGGTTTTACAAGTTAGGTAAGGCTGGAGATTGGTTTACAATTGAAAAACGTAAATCCACTGCCCCTGTGTGTATAGAAGACTCTCCATCTTGTCTGAAAGTTTGGAAGAGTCACTTCTTTTGGGTTAAGTCGTCTGTTATCACGTTTCCCATGGTGTGGAGGGAGAAGAATCGCTCTATTGCTGATCCCTTCCCTGATGATGGGGAATTTGATATGGGATTGTGTTCTCTGCTTATGGAGAAAAGGATGTATGTTCGTCCTCTTGAAGAAGAGGTTCTGGTATTGGATGGGCTAAGTTGCATGTGGGATTCTCCTGCTAAAAAACCTTCTCTTCGTCATAAGGGACAAGGTATGGTTGAGATGAAACTGCTTATCTCTTTTCCCTTCGTTTAGTTTTGTAATACTTGACTCACCTTTAGTATTTAATATTGATTTTGTTGATAATAAAGTTGCCTTTGCTGTGTGTTTTTTTTGTTTCAGCAATGAGCCTCTTGGATTTTATAGTGTTGCCCATGATTGAAGAGGTTGAAATTGTTGAGGAGAACAATGGTGGTGATGTGTCTGTTGTAGAGAGTAATGCAAAGAATCTTGCTATTCCGGGTGAGGATGGTGTAAAACTCGTATTTTCGAAAAATTATAAATTCATATATAATGCAAGTCTAAATGGAAATTAGTAAAAATATGTGTTTTGTTTGTATTTAATTGTGTTAGTTGGGTGTGTGTTATATATATAATATAAATTGGTAAATAATTGTAAAGGGAATGAAAGTAGAAGGACCAAACTTGTAAGTATGTATATATAGTGTAAGACTTCTAATTGAAGTCAAAGTTGTCAAAGAAAAATACCCATTTGCTGGAGAAAGATCGAGAGAAGAGAGAGAGAGGGTTCTAGAAGAGAACTTGAGGAGAAGAAGAAGAAATCAAAGATAAATTAGAAGACTTGTGTGTTGGATTCAAGAAAACAAGTGTGGGGACTTCAATTTCTTCATTTTGAGCTTGGTTTGAGTCAAGAAAGCAACCACCCAAGTTGGGTTTTGAGAATCAAGTAAGTTCTAACTTGAAATTTGTGTTTGATTTGAGTTATACATGTTATAGTTGGTGATTCTTGGTTTGATTTTGGGTTTGATGTGTTTTATGGGTCAAAGTTGGGGAGATGGTTGAAATTAGGGCTTGAAATGATTCAATGTGTTTAAAGTGTTGGAAAATTGAGTTAGATGGTGATTTTGTATGTGGTATTGGTGGATTATTACAAAAGATTGGTTGATTGTAGTGATTATTGGTTATTTATGTTGAGAACATGAAAATGGAAGAATTAAAGATTTAATTCTTGATTAAATTGGTTTGATTGTAATTAAAAGTGGTTAGAAATGGTTGAAAATGGTTATGTTAGAGTTATGAAGTAGTTTAGTGATGGTTTTGAAGTTATATTTGAAAGATAGAGTTTTGTTGTGGAAATATGTGGGAAATCCGGGGCCTGCAGCACAATACAGAGCCCGGAATTACTGTTCACGCCGCGTCGCGGCACGACCAATAGGCGTCGCGGCGCGAGGTCCAAGTTTGGCAAGGGGTCATTTTCCAGAGATTTTCTCCCGGCGCGAGGCACCCTGTCTCGCGGCGCGAGACCCCCTGGAAGGTCCAAAAACTTGTT
>JAUEJL010146773.1:0-10527 GCA_032274825.1 Drosophyllum lusitanicum | reverse complement strand
CTATATTGTTTGTAGTCACGATCCCCACTTGGGGAATACATGCATGTCGGTTTTGATACCCGAAAACCCCGGTTTTTGATATCGTTGCTTCCGCTGCGTACGGGTGTTGGCGTGCATGGATTTCCTACAATATCCTGATCTTATCTTGTCGCCATGCCTAGATCACCTTTTCGGTAACTCACTCTTTTGTACAACTTTGGCCGCTCAGACTGGATATACAGTTACTGAGATGCACTAGAACTAGAAAGCCACATAAAAGCTTTAGGGCCCAATGGTATGTTACGTTGACATACTCACATAAAATAGATCAGTATTAAGTAAATCTATGACTCACTTGTAAGATATTAAACTGATTAAAAGACTTTATTTTAAATAAGAACATTTCATTGTCCATTGGTAACTACTAATTAGTTATATGTTCAATTAAACAGCATTCGTCTATTAACTATTTAAGTTTATCACAGCAAGTTTTTCCAATAAGACGTTACAAATGTTCGATTGTAGATTTTATTAACAGTGTGAAACAAAGTAAAAAGGAAGCTGATAGAAAATAGCCTAATCAACTTGTATGGACATCTTGCATATAAGACATTTTTAACCATGACTAGAAGGATGGTGGATTGAGCGAGTAGGTCAAGACTAAGGCAAAAAGACCTTTGCCAATAAAAAACAGCAAACTGAGTATGACAAGTTTTTAACTAATGATCGGAGGGGTAAGCCAGGCTAAGGCTGAAGTGCAACGCCAAAGCAACTCTCAAAGACCCCAATAGCAAGCTATTGTAACGAGTCTTTCCCCATAAAAAATAAGATTAATATCGAGTGAGCCGATGGCTCACATATCAGATATTAAACTGATAAGAACAGATACTACACTTGATCTTAGCCAAAAGGCCGAGAAAGGTATGCTTTTCAAATTCCTGGGCCTTGGTTTTTATAGGCAGTTTCTCCAACTGTTAGCTTCATTTAGACAATGTGGGATAGTTTTGAAATAACATTCTCTGCTGGTTATTTCATTTCTGCTTTAGCTTGCACTGATTGTTTTGAGGTTTCAAACCAATTAATTCTCTCAACTTTTGGCCTGAACCAGAAGGTTTGATTTCTAAATCATGAAAATCTGTTGGTTTCGAGAATTCCTCATAAGTTTCATTAATGGAATTCATTTATTTTACGTTTTTGATTGATTGGTCATGAGTTGAGTCATCTGAATTGACATACCAGATGTTAATTTTCGCAATTCAGCAATGTCTTTTGTATTCTGAGGATCGTAGACTCTGCTGCTTAAGATTGCATTCTATCTTCGCACCCCAAACTTTTATCGTTTTCAGCATCACGTCTGTTTCTCTTGTTCCAGTTTTTGACTGCTCAAGAACAAGTGAGGCATCTTCAAGATCGGTTTCGACAGGTTCCTCTGCCATGAAACTTCACCATGCTTCTAGTAATCACAATCTTGGATATCCGAGGAAGAACTCGACCTGATACCAATGATAGGATTCAAAGATCTCTCAGGTAGAAACTGTTCAATGGCATAGATAATCAATCAGCTTGTATGATTAGGAAATGAATAACCATAGGAACAGAAAGACTTATATAGACACTTGAAGATAATTGAGAAAAGAGAGGCAATGAGAATAAAGTGTTTATTCATGTCATCACTGAAAGTAGAAGTATTTATAAGGAAATAAAGGACGTGATCACATACTAGCTGTTGGCTGTCATTACCCAGTTATGATCGAATCATAGTTTGAAATGTGTGTGTGACGCTTTCTCCGTTGTTTCCATCAAAATCAACAAATACCAACTGTCCCGATTACTTTATACATTTCAAATCTATCTTTTAGAAGTTTGGCAGAATGGCACCAAGGAATCCGTTGACAATAGAAGATTTAATTAGTATTCAGAAGACGTAAAAGAATCCCAAATAAAGCACTGCATTTTAATAAAAAATTGAACTAGGATCAGATGGTTAAGCACGATTATTGTGCTCTCTAAGACGTGTCAAAAGGCACAACATCAACCGAACCCATGCAACTCCTTCGGAATACTAGCATGATGCCCGCGCGAGGCGGCGGCAGTGACAAATAATTTATACTTGGTTGTATGTTAATTTTTTGAAAAATGGGTTGTTTGTTTCATTTCTAAATTATCATTATTCAATAAACTCACATAGATTGGTAAAATTTTAGCAAATGTGTTGGTGGGAGTATCATGCCGATCTCATTGGCAAGATGTGTTGGTGTGAAAGTGTATTTGTCTAACTTTTTATAATTTTGAGATTGTATAAGTCATTTCACAATCATTTCTCGGTACTATAGAATGTCAAATGTATTATACTATAGGTCTATAACTAAGATAGATTGGAATTTAATTTGCATTAACTTATTTTATTAAATATTTAGTATTAGTATTATTATTGTGGAAAGTTTAATTATTAATATGGTGTATAAGGATCTAATTGATTTTATATTTCTACTTAATAGTTCTATACATTTATAGTAGATGATATGTATTTATATTTAAGACATTTACCGCAATGTATAATCTTTCCCATTTCGTTTGATTGCCTTTTAATTTGTAGTTGACCTTCCTTTTATATGTAGCTTTGTCAGCCGAAATTTGAAACTGATTTATGATTATAGATATTTGTTATAAGGATTGAGGGTTAGAATGGTAAAATTATCTAATTTAAAATTTAAGATATTCAAAATGTTCAAATGATTTATAATATAGTATAGATTTATATCTTCTACTGATTACAGCTCATCTATGTCCTTTATGGATGTCTCGTGTGGATGCTACAACTCATAGTCAGATGCCTTTGTTTTTCTTTTTGTTATGATATTAATAACTGGTATGGATTAATCTTGTTCAGTAAAAGGTTTTCTGGTTGAATGGGCAAGTAAAACGCATAAAAAGTTGAACAAATTTTCTTCCTAATACATAAAACCTCACTGTTGTTATGATAATATATTAGTTTTAGGTAATTTACATTCAACATATTTAGCAACCTGCATAAAAATAAATAATAGAAAAAGGATGCTTGGAGGTCAATCTATGATTTATCCACCTATTTTGCAACATACTAGAGAGAAAACCGCAGATAATCCCAAGTCCATGGGGGAACAAAAGTTGTAATCCACTCCAGCTCTAAGACCATCAGTAACATCCATCTCACAAAACTCTTTCAACCCTTTTTAACCCTTAACTCCCACATCCATCCACCCTCCCACTCAACCCTCCCGTATATAAAAAAAACTTAAAAAGGTAGGTAGAGGGGAGAGAGAGAGAGAGAGACAGACAGACAGCAGGTTATAGAACCAGCTATGGGTCTCACCGGCAGGTTGAAGGGTGGGGCGATGGTGTTCCCACACAACCAGCCCCATCCCGCACCTCTCCTGTGGGTTGAATGTGCAGTCTAATTTGAAATAAGGAATCAAACACATGTTTTATTGATACTATTAGACAGCAGAAAATTGTCGCTGATATTATGGATTTATCATTTACTCTAGTGTTATCATACAACAAAATCACCATCAAGGTAAAAACTATTCATATCAAGATCAAAGAGTTCCTCCATTACCAATAACATATGATTTTGTCAGTATTAGCTCACAGTAAACATGACTTAAAGCCCTTCTCTAGTTCTTGGGCATCTAAATTTTTCCCAATGAACACAATCTTGTTTACCCTTGGTTCATCAGGGTTCCAAGGCCGATCTGGTGAGCCTTGAAAAATGTCATGTACTCCCTGTTTAATAAAGCACAAATATTAATCGTATTAGAATCGTTATGCTCAGAAAAATACTTGCGGGGGAATAAAAGGATACAAACAGAGTTTGAAAAACAATCACCTGGAAGACAAATCTCTCATCCATCCCTTCAATAGATAAAAGCCCCTTCATGCGATATATATCCTCACTTCTATCCATTAATAACGTGCCAAGCCAGAAGTTAGCCTGCATAACACAGCACTTGTCAGTCAATACATGAGTAAAAGATGCGGGACACTGTTATACCATAACATTATAGAATTTCGATACACGGTGAACCTTTTCTAGATCTAAGCTCCCTTCACAAACTATGCTGACTGAAGAGACACCAGGGTCATGAGTGTGATCATGATGTTCTGGACAAGCCCAAAAAAAGAAAAAGAAAAAAGACCATCACTAGTTAATTTTACCAGCAACAAAAGAAAGCATTGAATATGTAAAACTGTCATGGGTGTGCATAATGGCATAGGATGAACTAAGTTTGAGTTACCGTGTTTGTGGTCATGATCATGATGGTGGTGATCATGATCATGGTCATGACAATGCTCATGGTCATGATCGTGTTCGTTGTTGTGATGGTGATCCTCTTCCTTTGAGGCTTCATCCTCAATAGCAGCATCAATTCTAGCAAAGACGTAAAATTGTTAATAAACAGGCCAATAAACTAGCATGGGGTAGGATAAGAAAATATTCACTCATGTAGCAAGGAACATCATCTACAGTAATTCTTTTACAATATAGGCCAGCATTTAACAAATATGCACAAAATAAATCTCAGCCAAAACGGTAACTTCTGAGAAAACCTAAGCATCATTAAAAGTGATGACGTAGTTACAAAAGGAAGATTTGTATCATCACAAACGTGGGAGCAATATCTGCAAAGGAAACTGCATTTGCTTGATCACTATCTTTGTTGGCTCAATTCATGTTTTCATATCCAATCCACCAACCATCGCATCAGTGAAATGCATCAAAATTGTTGAGCATGAAAAACTAGATGCAGTATTAATGAGAAGTGTGTATATTTTTCCTTGTACATGCAGTAATGGACACACTACAAACATGAAGAGAGAAATAACCTTTCTAAATCAAAACCTCCTATCCCGAGAACATAATCCAGATCCACTTTTCCAAATTCAGTACGTTTTAAGTCAGCCATCCGGTTTATGCCCTACATTTCAGTGTCATTAAGGTGGAAGATTAGCATGCAAATAGACCAATACAAAAGAGCATATTCAATTAACTAAATAAGCAAGCATGTACCTTTATCCGCTGAACCAAAGAAGCAACTTCTCCACTGCCAACAAGATCGGTCTAAAAAGCAACATTGAAAAACTTCAGTTCTACTATGGATCAATAGATGTCTCTTTCACAACTTCATAATATGATAATCAAGCTAAAATGTCAAAATTCAGCTAATTGATTGACAAACCATATAAAACTATCTTGAACCAAACTATATAAAAAATAACTGAAACACAAAAACAGGCGCTTGATGGACAGTCAAGGTACCACATGAAAAGGAATACAGTTTCACATATAGAGTAAGTTCTATATGTCATACACCCATACCCAGCAGCATTGATGAATTAACATTTTCAACAACTTAGATTAGTATAGTCTTCAAAGAGTTCATATGGGTCAGATGAAATGACATACGTTTAACTCAAAAAAAGTGCTGTTCTGGCTAACAATTTTACGGATAAGAAACAATTTCAGACATAAAAAAAAGCTCTTGGGCATTGAGTGGACAGTGACTCCAAAGAAAGGAAAAAAAAAGAGTGACAGTAACAGATACCTTATTAACTATTATACGATCAGCATAAGCAATTTGCTCTACTGCCTCGTTGACAACTCCTTTTGGCTTAACATCATCCAGGTGAATATTAGCATGCTTTGCATCTACTAAGGTGACAACACCATCCAGCTTAACATCATTAAAGATCTGATCCTCGGCATAAAATGTCTGTATAATAGGTGCTGGATTTGCCAGCCCTGCAAGTTTTGAAAAATTAGGTAATAGCATTTCAAGCTTATCAAATATCTTGTGAAAAATTATAGATAAAGAATCTAATAGGCATCCCAACGATTAGATAAACTTCATATCAAGTTCATTCACAATTTCACCATATCCTACCTGTAGTTTCAATGACAATATGGTCAAATTTCCCTTTCTTTTTACTCACCAACTCCCCTATCATTCTAACAAGATCACCCCTGACTGTACAGCATAGACAACCATTATTAAGCATGACAATATCCTCCACTCCAGCAGCCTTTGCAGCAACTAATGACCCATCAATATCGACCTCCCCGTACTGCAGATGTAAGAGGAAATCAAATCGAAATCCATTGAACTGTAAACATGACTACATCTGCTGTAAGTTTAAAACCCTTATTCAAAGTAAACTAAACAGCTAACTGATACTAGCAGAACTAGTTCGCCTCGTTTGAAGAGAACAAACAATTTATGCAACCAAAGAAGATAATATTACCTCATTCTCAATAACTGCAATCCGTTTACCATGATCAGCTGTAAGTATATGGTTCAATAAAGTGGTCTGTTCAAAGAACATAAGAAAATAATCATTAGCTAAAATTACCACATCTGCTTGAACTACTTTTAACCTAAATTTACTTAAAGGCAAAATACCACTATGCTATAAGCTTGTTTTACGATTTCATACAATAGAAACTATTGACATATAAGGAGAAATGATAACCTTTCCGGAGCCTAAAAAACCGGTAATGATCGTTGCAGGGATTCGATTGTCAGGGGGAATCTTCGTCAAGACATCGGAATCCTCGTCCTGCTGTGTCGGCGTCGGTGTTGCCGTTGCAGCAACGGAGAAGTTGCGTGAGAATCGCTTTGGTCTGGACAGAGTAACGGATGAGAGCGGTGGATGGACGGAACATGAGGTTGCCGCAAAAACTCGATGGCGGAAGGTGATACTTCTCCACAGAAAGGGGAGATGATTGCCGGTGACTGAGGTTTTCTGAAGCTTGGCCAGTCCAACAAAGGTGCTTGTCAAGTTCATCGATGTCGACGCCATGGCCGTCGGTGTGGTGGTAGAATTCGGATGAAATTTTGGTTTTCACTGCTGACTTTCTGGGGTTAATGAATCGCGATTGATAGGGCACAAAGGACTTATCCTGTATAGTTGCTCGTGTCAGCGCTGAGGGATATTTGACTCGTGTATAAACTTAAATCCAAATCATAGCTGAGGGATATTTGACTCGTGTATAAATTTAAATTCAAACCCTAAACCCACCCGAACCTACGTTTTAGTTTTTAAAATTTCAAAAAACAATTTTTTTGGTTTCGTTTGGTTTTAGTTTTAAAACCGATTCAAAAACTTTACTGAACTGTTTAATAAAAACTAAACCAACCCTTTATGTTAGGTTTCATTAGGGGTATAAGTTTAAAATGTCATGTGTAAAATATTTCTAATTCCTAATTTTTCCCATTTCTTGTTGCTCAGCCCCTCGTCTCAAAATGTGAGACGCAGGGCCTGCCCAACCTATGGGAACTCAATCGACTCCCTCCTCCTTTGATTCTACAGTTCCCCCACCTCCTCGAAACCTCATCTACCGGTTGCTTCAATCATTCATGGGCCTCTATATTAAAATTTCACCCATAGAATGTGATTAAGTGAACAATCATTCATTGACCTTCATGCATCATTCACGAATGATTTAATGATTTGATCAAGTGAACGTGTTGCAATTGGATTTCCTATAATCATTCATGAGTCGTCGATTAATTCAAGAAGAATACCACGATGACGGCTTCAACCGGTTGGTTTTACCTACAATCAACCGAATAAGTTTGAATCTCAATTTCTGAACCTACTCAAATGTTTTGACATCTCAATCTATTTCAATATGTTCCCATACTCTATTTTTTTCTCTTTCCGCCAAGGCACTACACTTATACACATTCATGACTTATTTATGTACATACATCAATTAGACCATAAGAAATTAATAAGATTCTAGATGCCTAAATACAATTTGAATATTTTATTTGAGATTATTATAAAAGAATGATGTACCTCGTTCATATAGAAGGTGAATTTCTTTTCTCAACATAAGCTTTCAAAAACATAATGATTCCTTAGAGTCTATAACTAGAAGAAAGAGTATTATTATTATTATTATTATTATTATTATTATTATTATTATTATTATGCTAATAAACCTACACAAAGAACGTTTTATTATCCTAGACCAACTTCACATGATGTTCTTCATGAGGAACAGGAGTATACTATTAATAATAGTTATAATGGTAAAAGTATATACGAATGGAATTTAGACGGTTATACTGAAAAACAAGTATATTATTATTATTATTATTATTATTTTGTATACTGGAGTGAAATTATTATTAAAGATGATAACTTAAGTTGCGTATTTGACATATGTAAGTGATGAGATTTTGAACGAAGTAACAAAGGGATATTTAATACTTGTGGTGGTTCAATTAAAGATCTTGTATAATCCTCAAGTCTCTTCTTAATTTTTTGGCCAATGGTTTAATTCCAAGTAACACATTTGTATATGTATCGGTAAAACTGTAAGTGTATTTGTACAATAACTATATATGGATCTGTACCATTATAACTGTATGTGTATAATAATTGTATCTGTAAAAATTCAGTAAAAATTACCGGATCTCAGTAACTGTATCAAATACTTACCAATATTATTAATCTCTATCTTAATCTCATTCATTACTTAATAACTTTGCACTTTTATAATAACTCTTTCTTTATCCGACCTTCGTATAATACTTTAATTGTCTTTCTGTCACTTATTACTAAGATAAAACTTCATAATTCTTTACAAACACTTTATCCATATATTATTATAATTCATCATCAATGCTTACACTATTAATCAAATAAAACTTTATCTGTACCCATATTTATTCTTTTACATCTCAAACCATCTCATATACCAATTAAGCCTTTTACTTGAATATATCATATTTGTAGATCACGTACTATACTTTCAACGTACTCAACATTGCACATTTCTTTTCACTTTAACTTTTGGCATTTTACTACTTTATATCTTCTTAAACTATACATGCTATTTTATCCCAACTCATATCCGTTGATGTATTATCATACAAGATAAATATTACTCATATATACATTTGCATGATAATACAAGTATTCATGAATTATTATTTACGAGTATCAGATCGAGGTACTCACTTGAGGTCCGTAGCTCACAAAGTCTCCACATATATCCTCAAGTCCCCATTGACCTAAGTAATCATAATACATCTATATCCTCTTTAAATTTAAATGTTTCTAATCCTATGTGGCATTGCTTTGGTGGTGTGTTATTTCAAACTGAAGTCAATTAGTATGGAGTGTTTGGTGATGTAGCATAATTACAAGAGTTGGGCTTCTAATTTTAATTAAATGGGCTTGAGTGAGATGGTGCTCTTTAACCGTGTTCTTTATGGCCCAGTGATTAGCTCTAGCAGTTTTAACGTTTCCTTAATTGCGAGAGGTTAAGTTACCCTTTGGTTATTCTTACTAGCATTGAATTTGTGGTTTGTATCTGGTTCCAGATATTTCATTTTTGTAGTTTATGGAGCATGGACTCCTCGATCGATGACAATTCCTGAATACTCTTCTCACGTCTCTCTTGGTTTTCTTACGTGTCAATCGAATTCGAGAATCGATTGGTTTGCTCGATTACGTTCGTTCACTGGAGTTAATGTTATCTTCTCAATGATTTCGCTTGGCTTTATCAGTTGTGAATAGGAATCGATTTCTTTTTTGTTGATTGTCATATAAATAGTCCCCTATGTGACATCGACGATCGATTAAGGTGATACATAAGGTATCAGCATTGGGTTTTTGTGTATTCGGTTGAGATGATATGATTGCAGCATCATGTCCATCAAATTGGTTGTTGAGCTTATCTTGGTCTCACCACCACGATCTCATTTGTAAATGCATCAACAAGAATGATTTAATCGAGCAACACTGGCAATGATTTACCAACAGAACTTACAAGCTATGAATCGGTTCTCTCTTATCGAATTCTTCCTTCAAGCTTCATTCGTGTTATCTACAGGTAAATTATTTTGTTACACCTATAACATCTGTTTCATGATTTCATCTCATTTCACAAATTGATTTCAATTTAATTACGATGTTAATATGTGAAAACGGATCTAATAGACCTATCATTGTATTGATTTTATCATATTGAACTTCAATGTTGATGTTTTCTTATTCATTTGCCAAAGAATGGTGTTCTCTTCCCATATTGTTTAACGTAGTGATCATTTATGGAAGGTAACTAATGATACTTAAGAGGTGAATACTTTGTGTAAAATAGAACTTCTAGCTAGGTCTAAATGTATACTTATGCACAAGCATTCTCTTTGCATAATAGGTGTTCAATGAAATTCCTCAATGAAATACTTTTTTCGTATTCCATTGGCAAGTTTATCTTTAGTTGAAGTTAATTTTTTTTCAATACATCGTACTAAGGCCGGCAATTTCTAGGTCGACACGAAACCCGGTCCGAACCCGACACGAAAAAAGTGACACGAACCCGAAATGGGTTAAAAGCGGGTTGACATGAAATCGACACGAAAATAAATGGGCCGGGTTAGGGTCAACCCAACAACCCGAAAATGACCCGTATAACCCGTTTAAGGGTAAAACTATAACATTTTAAAATTTTCTTTAATACTTGAAATTTAAATTTTGAAAAAAAGATTGTGA
>JAUEJL010146762.1:0-10527 GCA_032274825.1 Drosophyllum lusitanicum | reverse complement strand
AGAAACAAAATTAATCAAAGGTTATTTATGTAATTTGTGTTTTAAAAGCTCTCAACAGCTCCTAAAAGCTACTTGAAGTAGCTTTTCATTTTGGAGCTTTTTAGAGCTTATTTTTTAAAAATAAAAGCTCAAGCTCCTGCAACCAAACAGTGCTAATGAAACTTATTTTCTAAAAACTAAAAGCTCCAGCTCTTAAAAGCTTTGAAAAGCTCCCGCCAAACATACCCAGGGTGTGTCTGGAAGGAACTTTTGAGAGCTTTTTTTAGGGCCGAAGCTTTTTATTTTTATAAACAGCTCGCAGCTACAACCAATATTTCCAGCTCTATCTCGTAGCTTCAGCTTCCGCACCAGCAGTAGTTAATTATGTCAAACATACCCATAATATTTAAAAAAGAGTGTTTAATTAATTTTATATATAGAAAGTTTTTAGCTAGTTTTTTTTAACTTTCAATTTTAGATATTTTTATTTAAAAATACTTGCCAAACACACTCGATATCAAATGATATCGTACTACTTATATGATTTAAAAATAATTTTCATCAGTTAAAAAAGGATTTTAGTACATTTAAGATAGCGTAATACATTAAACGCTAAAAAAGTTGTCTTAGTGAAAAAGGAATAACATTTATTTTCATACTTATTGTAGTGACATATCTACGGAAATTTTATTACATACTTTATTTTCATCATTTGATAATTTTTCATGAGACCATTTTATCTAAACTTTGTTTTGAGTAGTTTAGACTTTATATATATAGCTTTGCTAACTTCTGTCGCAACATATCTATCACAGAAGAAATTAAAAGAAGATTAATTAAGTGAGAGGTCTGAAAAACTTGTGTTGTTTATGTCTATATGCTTAGCTCGGATATTAGCTAGCTAGATATATGTCGGGGCTCCTCCTACAAATGATCTCATCATCATTTAAGTGATTTTATTGAAACAAGTTGTTAAACCAAACGACCACGAGGAAAAACTATTATTTGACATATATAGCAAGTAAGTAGTTACAGCTTGGCCGGGCATCCCGAGTTCTTCTAACGACATGACTACGTATTGGTTATACCGATTTTCCAAAAGGCACACCATCCTTCTGAAGCCTTAGCGAGATAGTGAGATGGAGATGGATTGACAAACGAGATGAGATGAATATATGATGGTAAAAGAGAAACATGTTCACGTATACAATCTCTTTTAAGAAGTAATTGCAACAAAAGCATAATTTTGCATTGCATTTTTATGACAGTTGTAACGTTATAAAACATTAGTATGTCAACACCCCTCTCGTATATACGTCACAAATAGTCTACATACTATTAGGATACTTTATTGTTTTTAGAAATTATCTTTTTAATTGTTACCGCTAATACCCATTTCGGATTAAAACGTTTCAACATACATAATAGACGTACCCCACCCCCTTTTCATCCACCGTACATATAGGACCGACCTTTTAACCCCGGCCGAAAGAATATTACTTCTTTGATTAAAATATCCAATGCGGTCTGTGGACTGTTGTTGCTCTGCACGATGGATTGAATATTTCACTAAACTTTTAGACGATTGTACTAATCAACTGAAGATTTTCATCGTTTGAGCTCGAGGTTCATCCATCATATACATGTAGACATGTTTTGGATGAAGATGTTGATGGTAGAGAGTGGAGAGAGGATACCTAAACTCACTAGAATTTCTATTATTATATTGATGACAAAGTAGCTTAAGCAAATAACATGATTAATATAATTAACGGTTGAAAAAATTCCATGTAATAATAGCTTTACCGTATAAATATATATTTCCCGAATTTATGAAAAAAGATATATGAAAAGGAAAGGGGAGTAAATAATGCAATATATATATATTCCTACAATGCAAATGTCACGGCCGCCGTCTCCCATGCCTAACTTGTTCCTGATTACGACTATTTTCCTCCTTAAATATAAGCTTTATGTCGGATTATGCGTGACTGATTAAAACCAGACAAAAAAATAAAAAAAAATAATCATCCACGTTTTGACTTTAATGTTTTAGTTATCGAATCTTTGTGATCCTTAAGCAATCAATAAACACATATATAGGAATATGTAGCATTTCTATTGTCAAATGTTTAATTTATATACAAAACGAGTGGCTGAAAACTAATTAAAACCCAGTGATTGTATGCGATTGAAGCATTTTAAGACGCAACGAAATACTTTTACATCTTATTAAATATTATTACAAGCTTAAATTCAAGGCAGCAATGATGTACGTACGTAATGGGATAGTTACATGATATATTATATTTTAATCCTTTTCTAGGCATTTTCTTTTCTTTTTTTTATAATAAAAAGAGCAATATTATTATATAGCATAACACCACCAACAAATACAAAAACAATCAAGATCCGAATTCTACAAGATAAAGGGCGTGTGATGTAAAGCGTTCGTGATAAGAAAGTGTTGGTGATCATACCAGCATATAGCAATCACGCGACCCTAAAAATTTAAACTCGTAAACGAGCTACACTATTTAATATATAAGAAAGAGCTAGCGTTTTGACTAAGAGAAATTCCCTATAATTTAATGGTAAGCATCTTGATCCTAATTAACAAAAAGATTAGAAGGTGGAAATGAGAGTATACACTGATGGTATAATACATAATATGCGTGATTGTTTTTTAAGGGTAAATGTACGATTTTTTTAATCTTTTTACACGATATTATAACTTTATGCGTCTCATATTAACTCTGCGGTCGTCTTCATTAACCGACTCTCTCTTTTTTATGTTGCCTTAATGATGTATTGTAAATGAATATAAAATAATATAAAACTTTATGAAGTTTTCAGTATTCTATAGTTTGATCACGTAAGAGTTTTAGAATTTTAGTGTTTCTAATTTGTAGTCAAAACTCGAATATATAGTTGTGATTGAGCCGAACTATATGGTTTTCTTGAGAAATATATAAATAGATTTGCTTAAATTAATAAACTTGTGGAAAAGTACGTATGGTTGAGTACGTTTTTAGAAAAGTAAAACAAATATATTATAATTTATACATTTGTTAATGTAGAATGAAAAAGGAAATAATAATATATTTTTTAATGAAAAAAAGGGAAGTAATTAAAGAGAAGAAGTTAATTAAGCAGAAGTACGTTAATTATTGGCTAGTAGAAGAAGCAGAGAATGACATGTTAACATGAAGCTGGCTTAAAAACTCCCATCCTTTTAAGCTAATTAATTAAGGTTTAACAATCAAATATATATATAATTAAGCCTACTTTAGTTAAATTAACAATTAGAGTTTAGTCAGAGCTTATTAGTTTAGTCTGAAATGGCAAAATCAGTTGGGATTAAATTACTAGTTTCTGTCAAAATCATGTCTCTAATTGCTAATATGATTATGCCGACCGAGTGGAGTTTGATGCTTTGATGGGATGTTTTTGGAGTGCCTATTCTTCTTTTATACCTTTAATATAATCAAATAATTTCTTTATCTTTCTATCAAAATTGTACTTCTTTTATGTTTTCGTCTACTTTTATACTCTTTTAAGGTAAATTAAAGCCTTATTGAAAGTAACATAATATAATACGTGATACGTGTATAACCATAATATATGTTCATAAATGCTTTATTGATAAACCATTATGCAATTACTGTATACTGGTATAACATTTACATCATTACACAATTTCGTAAAGGTTTTAATTAGGGATAATCATAAGAAAGTTTAAAAACGACCACTGATATACTGATTAAGTTGTGTATATCCGAGCTCATGGCTTGGTTTCCACCAATTAATTTGAACAAGAAACACTCTTCTTTTAACTGTTTTTTTATCTGCAATGTTCACCTTGAATCGATTGACCATTTATTTCACTCGTGCGCTGCAGTATTTGAGGTATGGGCTTGGTTTTTAAAGTGGTGTGAACTTAATATTGAGGCACATAACTCGCTGGAACATTTGTTGTTTAATGTAATAGAGAAAGGAAAAGATGCAAATAGGAAATTGTTCTTGGAAGTGGCAGTAGGATGTTTGTTTTGGTGTGTATGGAAAGCATGAAACAACTTGGTTTTTAATCAAAGGCGGTTCACAGTAGAGCGGATTATAGAAGATATGCAAGTATCGTTTTTACTTGGTTGAAATATAGGGGGAAATGTAATTCTTTAATATGGTCTTTACGTCATTACAATCCGCTGCATGTAATCTAACATTGTTCTTTTTGTTTTAGCATCTTACTAGCTGTTTATTAATATTAATATAATTGTATGTTCTGTTGCTAGTCTAAGGTGATGGCCGAGCCGAAGCCCTAGTTCTAATAACCTTTGTGCTGTTAAAAAAAACTATTTTTTTAATAAAAGCTTTATTCTTTGTGGTTCATGAACCCGATAAACCCACAAAAAATATATAGAAAAAAACAATTGCCAAATAATCTTCTTTCTTTCAAGATATTTAATTTAATAAATATTCAAAAAGACCCACTAATTTTAGTCTCCGTAAATAGTAAGACCACACGCGAATGTAGAGAGCAGGTCTTTCCATGGCATCCAAGAAACACGACCTTTCTGTGCAATTTAATCTAAATTCTAATATTTATAAAAAATTATAAAATCTCTAATCTTTAATCTTTCTTTAATATATATTAAAATAATATGATTATTATGTCATCATCCTAATTTTTAGATTTTTTTCGCCCTATATTTTCTCAAATAAATAGAATTATGATTTTATCATCTTGTTTTTTAGAATTTTTTCACCCTTTTTTTTCTCAAAATTTTTTACAATAAAAACCTTTAGTTTTACATATTGTTCAACATTTTTATTTTTTGAAAATTTAGTTTGTTAACACTAAAATATCTTAACAAAATTATTTATTAAAATCATTTAATAGATATAGTTTATCATGTAATCTAATATATTTACCCATCTTTTAAAAAAAGTTATATTTCTATATTTGTTTATAATTATTTTACTATACATGTTAGTAATATTTAATAACAGAAACATCTAAAATTTATTCTAACTATCTCCATGTTTATACATGGGTGTTAAACTAGTAATATATTATAAATTTTTTTACTCTATCTAGTTATCCTAGTTGTCAAAAAATAAAAATAATTTATCTTTACAACGGGACATGTTACTATATAATTAGGGCATCCACAATCCATACCACCCTACAGGAGTTTAATGAATTGCTACATCAACATTCCGCTATCTATACAACTTTATCTCTTAACCTCCACACCCCACCCCATTAAACTCCATATAGTTTAATGGATTTCTATATCAGCGTCATATATATATATATATATTCATAAAAATATTTATAGAGCTACAAAATACACTAATTAAAAATACGAAATAAAACGTTCATTAAATAAAAAGTACGAAACTAAAAATACATTGATTAAAAATTATGAAATCTAGAAAATTATTTATACTTAAACAACTAGTTATTAAAAACGATGAAACTAAAAATAAAATAACTAAACATGCGTTAGTGTAATATTTTATCTATTATTATGTTGTTTATAAATACAAAGCTCCTTTTATATACATAT
This sequence comes from Drosophyllum lusitanicum, assembly GCA_032274825.1. Taxonomy (NCBI): domain Eukaryota; kingdom Viridiplantae; phylum Streptophyta; class Magnoliopsida; order Caryophyllales; family Drosophyllaceae; genus Drosophyllum; species Drosophyllum lusitanicum. The sequence goes on along the minus strand of JAUEJL010146762.1, from coordinate 4,975 downwards.
ATATATATATATTATTAAGATTTTTAAAAAAATATATAAGTATATTAAAAATTAATTAACTTAAAATATATTTAATTAAACTCTACATAATATTAAAAAAAGTAAATATGACATTTATATTAAATTTGTGGAGTCCATCATTATTAAAATTGAAAAAAAAAAAGAGATGAGGCCTACCAATTTCTATTCAACCGTGGTATCCCCATTAACCATACTTTTATTAAATCCTAATCAATACCTCTCTTATTAAACCCCCATACAACCATTATTGACCTCTTATTGAAAGTGCTCTTAGAAATATCGAAATTGATTTAATATTTGTTTGTTACAAAACTAATAAATCTAGCAAAAGTTATATTTTTATAATAAAACTAACATTTAATTATCCTATTGTTTAGCTGTGGCATTAACCTATATGTTGATTTGAAAGAAAATATAGACAACCTTCAAATTAATGGCTGAGTTATTTTAATAATAAATCATTATCTTTAGGTTTATTTTAATTTCGGTATGTAAAATAGTTCATTTGCAATGAAAGTTTGATTATTTGTTTTATATTTATAGTGATGTTAAGTTTACATGTAAATTTATAATAATTGTTGGCTTAAAATAACCCACGTCTTAATTCGAAGATAATATATCTGAAATATTTTTAAGTGTATAGAAGCTCATGCCAAAGGAATTAAAGCTTATCAGGTTACCTCGTTTACAAGGTAATACTAAAGAAGTTAGTGTTACGAGCTTCAATATCGATCTTCAAATAGGTCCGTTAAAAAAAACGATACCCGAAAAAACTTATCGATACGGTTAAGGTTCGGTTAAATCGGTTATCGAGTAGGTTTGATTGGTTAATTCGGGTTATCCGTATTAATTACGGTTTGGTTATAGGTTAATTTATTTTACATTCGTGTATACCCGGAAAAAAATAAAAAATAGGGAATTTTATCTATACCCTTTCAAACTTTGTTATTTACATATATTCTTTTAAATCTTTAAATTACATCAATATCCTTTTAAAAGTTGTAAAGTCCCATATATATTCAAATAAATAACTTAATAATTGCCTCTATAAAAATAACTTAATAATAATATTATCATCTACAAATTAAAAAAATCATCCCTGATATAATTTGAAAGTAAAATCTACAATTATGTTTACTTTGTAGAACAAGAATTATATACGCTAGATTGTTTAACTTGGTAGCTTGGTTTCTTTTTTTTTGGTGGTAATTGTATTTATTTGCTATTAAAGATAAATAATCAAAAACATAAAATAAATCAAAGTTAGTATTTTTGGTCCCGATATCCGTTATAACTGAATCGTACCCGAATCTACCCACAACCGAAACCTGAATATTAAATACGATTAAGTTAGCGATTAATATCCTATAATTAAAATAATTACCCAATACGAATTTATGATTACCGAAAAAATAACCGAATGACATCGATCTCTACCTTCGAATTTCATTCTATATGAACTGATAACGAATAAATAGGTTGTTCATGTGTTAAAACATACCCGGATTATAACTACAGAGTTAATGGTGCGTCATTAGCCTTTGAGATCGACTTGTTTAGTAAGTGGGACTGATTGTTTGTCTTTATGAGCTTTAAGTACTAAATAAGTAATTTCGTCTTGATATGCAAACACTAGATTCTAAAGAAATTAAGAAGCCAAGATCTGATCATGTATGAATACCAAGTGAAAATACTGATTAATAAGTTATTACTTGAAATCACTTAATTAGCTCAACTAAGTTTCTACCAATTTGCAAGTTCAATTGAGAGGACGCATTAATTCTTACATTGGTATATTCTCCTTTTGGCTAATCCATGAGCATATATATAGTTCACTCGCTTTAAAAGTGAGTAGGAAATTTGTTATGACGTAATTTCTCTTATTACTAGGATTGAAAATATGTTTTTTTAACCGCAAAAAACACACATATATTAACCTACTCGTAAATCTACATATTTTTGTTTATAGCAGGACTTGAACCCATAATCATATGTCATGAGAACACATTTCAACATCTTAGTACCGCCGGGCTACAAGCCCTTTGGTAAGAATGAGAATACGGTGAGAACTACCCATGACAATTGACATGGGTAACAAATTGTAAAGGATAATAGGATAATAGATTATTCAAATTTTATGTTTATCCTATTATTGTAAAGTTCATGTTTATCGTTTCCTAGTTTTTAGCTTGGTCTTTTCTATTTAAGCTTAAGCCTTGTATCTTTTAAATTCAATTTTTTCGATTAATAAAAAAACTTATTCCCCTGATGCCATCGGAATTTTAGATGGTATCAGAGCAGGCTTCAAAATCTTAAATCAAGATCCTCACCATCGTCAACCTTGAAGGATGGCAGCAAGCGAACCTAAAGACAAGGATAAACCAGAGGAGGGTTCTGGCACGATGATCGACCATAGCTCTCCTTATTATCTCCATCCTTCCGATTTTCCTAAACAACTCCACGTGAATGATGTCCTCACAGACACGAACTACGCTGACTGGTCGCAGGAGATGGAGAATTTCCTTTTCGCCAAAAACAAAATCGAGTTTGTCGATGGCACGATCAAGAAACCAGAGAAAGGATCTCCCAACTACATGTCTTGGATGCGATGCGACGCGATGATTAAAGGTTGGCTCACCACCGCCATGGAGAAGAACATCAGAAATAGCGTTAAATATGATAGCACAGCATCGCAAATATGGTCAGATTTACTCGAAAGATTTGGTAAAGAAAGTTCTCCTAGGGCTTATGAACTAAAGCAGAAAATCGCAGCTACTAGACAGGATGGCGCCTCTATATCAACATACTATACTAACCTGCGAACATTATGGGACGAGAATGCGTCTATTCAGCCCTCCCTCGTTGCTCCTGTAATAATTGTTCTTGTGATGCAGGTAAGAGAATGGATGAGTACCAAGAAAAGGAAAGATTATATCAATTTCTGATTGATTTAGATGTTGATTTTAATGTAATTAAAACCCAAATTTTAGCAACCAAACCCACACCCACCTTGGGCACAGCTTATCACCTCGTGGCAGAAGATGAAAGGCAGAGGTCGATATCAAATGAAAAAAGAATACCACCTGTGAGTCTGCTGCATTCAAAATGTTTCAAAGAAGGGATGGCAGCTCTAGCATGAATAAGGAAAGAAATCCTTCAAGATTTACAAAAGACAACAAAGAAGGCAAAGAGAATGACCATTGCACATTCTGTGGAAGGAATGGCCATAAGAAAGAAGGGTGTTTCAAGCTTGTGGGATACCCAGAATGGTGGCCAGGAAAGAAAGAAAAGGGAAAGCCAAAAGCAGCCTGCGCTGAACCAGAATCAAGCCCCATACCCGAGCTGACCAACGAACAATATCAACTATTTATAAAACATTTTTCTGGCACCAGTGGCAACAAAGTGACAGGTCGTGTAGCTAACATGACAGGTAAAGTTGGTAATGAAGGAGATTGGATTGTTGATTCAGGTTGCACCGAGCACATAACATTCTCACCTAACTTGCTCGAAAACATGAAAAGAACCTTTTTTGAGCCCCCTGTTGTCATACCCAATGGCGAATCTATTCCTGTCGAGGGAAGAGGCGACTGTATTCTCCCAGGGGGAGTAAAAGTGAATGGAGTCTTATGCGTTCCTAACTTTAAATGCAATCTGTTATCTGTTAGTCGCATTTGTAAAGATCTCCAATGTGCAGTAACGTTTTTTCCTGATTTTTGTGTGATGCAGGGGTTACAAACGAAGAGCTTGATTGGAGCGGGTAGATGCCATGGAGGGTTGTATCGAATGGGGATGACCAAGGATAGAAAGGCTATGATGACAATTGCAGACACTTGGCACAAAAGACTGGGTCACGCTTCCAAAGAAAAACTCTCTAGAATTGATTTAGCCAAGAGTAATTTTATTAATTTCAGCAATAATGTTTGTGATTCTTGTGTAAAGGCAAAACTTGCCCGAACACCTTTTCCTATTAGTTCTATAAAAACCAAAGAAGCTTTCGATTTAATTCATTGTGACATTTGGGGTGGGTATCGGGTACCTTCTTACTCAAAGGCCAATTATTTTCTTACTATTGTTGATGATTTTAGTAGGGCTGTGTGGGTTTTTCTTATCAAACATAAAAGTGATGCAAGTAAATGCCTCCTTGATTTTCACAAAATGGTAAAGATTCAATTTGAAAAACACATCAAACGAGTTAGATGTGATAATGGTGGAGAATTTACCTCCAACTCCATGCTTCAATTTTATAGCAAAGAAGGAATTTTGTTGGAAACTACTTTTCCACACACACCACAACAAAACGGTGTGGTTGAAAGAAAACATAGACATTTGCTCGAAACAGCTCGAGCCATTCGTTTTGAAGCCAATCTTCCAAAAAGATTTTGGGGAGAATGCGTCTTGACGGCAGCTTATATAATCAATCGTCTTCCCTCAAAGGTTATTAAGAATAAAACACCTTATGAAATTATTTGGAATCAAAAGCCTCGGTATGACCACATGAGAGTCTTTGGTTGTCTAGCTTAATTATTACAGGAATACCAATACCAAAGGGGACAAATTCGAAGAAAGAGGAAAACCTGGTGTATTCTTAGGTTATCCACAGGGAACCAAGGGATACAAAATTTATGACATTGAAGCACAGAAAATTGTTATTAGCAGGGATGTACTGTTTTGTGAAAATGTTCTTCCATTCAAGAATATCAAAACTGACGAACACAGTGAAAAGGAAGAACCAGTTAAATACCATGATGAGACATCTTGTGAAATGCATTCTTTCGAGCATACATCGGCTTCAATTCCCACAAATGATCCAACTCACGATGGCTATGATGGCTATGATGGTCCAGTTAATTTTCATGATGAACATAGTGAGGAAGATACACAATGGTGTGAGCCCAATAACGTTGAAACAGGCCCACAAGACCAACCAGCCGAGCCCATGAGTCAATATAATGAA
>JAUEJL010146751.1:0-10528 GCA_032274825.1 Drosophyllum lusitanicum | reverse complement strand
TCTAGCACAAGAAATTTTATGTAATCGTAGTGATGGCGGTGGTAGTTTGACGGTGATGGCGGTGGTAGTTTGGCGGCGATGGTGGTGTTAGTCGAAGGATGAAGAACGCCTAAAGAAGGATGAAGAAATCATATGTATCATATCTATAAGATCATAAAAATTGGTAGTGGTGATGGCACCTAAAGAATTAACTTGTGAAAATGTATACACCATCTTCCAGATCTAGCTTAAGGATGAAGAACAAATGAAGAACATAATTATTTATGAGTATAAAAATCAAAAATAAATAAAATAGAAGGTAACCGGTTGGTTACCTAGATTTACAGGTAAAATAGCATACAATGGGGGAAATAAGTAAGTTGGTTGTATTTTTTTTAAAATTTAAAAATTCGTTGTATACAATGGTAGCTTAGCCAAAGTTCATTGTATTTTGAAGCAGTTTGCCCTATAAGTATAATTAATTATTATTGTTAAAATTGTAAACTATATCTATAAGAATTTTAACTCTTGTATATGCAAATTTCATGTCGTTTATTCGGGTTCTATTTTCATTAAAGTGTTCATTTCACATATTACATTCACTTCAAAGTCATTACACAAGTGATCTTTAAAGTAACTAATCTATATCTATACTACGTTATAAAACATTTAAGCATTTTGCTTAAACTTTTAAATTTTAAGTATTTTAAAGTTACTGAATTACCCTCTTATAGACTAAATGGAAACAATTAAGTGAAGTAACTATTAAATAGAGTTAATATCCTTATATACTATTTTAATAACTAAACATCTCATATTTAAAAAAATCAAGTCAATACAACAATACAAATTAACTTAATTATTACAAAATATTTTCATAATCAAACTTTTCATTTTAAATATTCTATTCATGTAATAAGTATTTAAACTTAATTATCAAAAAATATATATGTCTAAGTAAACTCATAAACCTAAATAACCTATAATCAGAATTTATAAACATATGTTTTTAATTTTTTTAATAGTTCTTATAATCAATATCTTCAAATTAGTTACTCTAATTTCTTAATCTATTAATAGTTTTAAATTACTAATTTACACTCTGTATTTTTATGCAATTTACTCTATTTTTTAAGTAGAGACCTTTTTCTTATTTTATTGTTCTCAAAAGTTATTTTATAAATTAACAAAGAGTTGATTGAGAACATATAAAATAAAAAAAATGGATATTTAGATGAGAATAAGAGACTTAATCCTGACTATTCATTTGATTTTATCGGATAGTTTACATTTGGCATTTCATTTTATTCATAACCCACCATGAATTGTGATAATCATGATTTGTGACGGTTGAATTACGACCGTGAGATCTAATAGATCAATATCTAATGGATGACTCAGAATTGTTCTCCCATTCTCACCTAAATATATATTCTCACAATAACTTTTCCATATATATATATATATATATATATATATATATATATAGGGGAGAGTGCTTTTGAGATCTATTTTTTTGTGCAAAAACCAATCTTGACAATTGATTAAAATAAATTAATAACTATTAATAGTAAGGGCTCATATGACGCATTAATGAGGGTATTTTGGAAAAATCAAATCTCACTCATCAATGACGGCACACCTAAAAATAGTTAAAGGACAATTTGTAAATTTAACTCTTATTTTTTATAATCCTTCCTGAGTAGGATGTGCCGTTTTCATGTCAATATATTTTCGTGCCATTTTAGGTATTCTATTTTCGATTATAGGCTGGTTTTATTCGTATGACCCAAAATCTGATTGGTTCAAGTTTTCGGTTTGAAATTTTCATATTTAAGTATTCTCGAATAACTGTAATAATAATAATTTTTTTGGGTAATCTTCATCAAATGTATTTAATTTTACAAGTTTTGCACTTTTGTTATTGTGTGTATTGAACTTCAAAAGTTTCTATTTTATGTGTGAAACTTTTTATTTGTTGTTATTGTATTATTTGTTACATAAAAAAGGAAATAATATATGGGTTTAGTATATACAATAGGAAGTATAATATATACAATAGCAATAAATTAAATGTTCGATATAAACAATAGAAATTTTTTAAGTTAGATACAAAGAATAATAGAAGATGTAAAGTTTGATATATTTCGAAGAACTTTACCCTAATTTTTTATATAAATTTTGTGGTAAATAATAGGCTAAGGTTTATTACTTTATTTACATCTTAGAGTTTAGCGTTTGATTTTTTTGTTGCTGTAATTTCAAATTTTATTTGTTTTCTTAATTTTGATTTGACGGTCGGTAAATCATGTTGGTAACATATGAATATAACATATTATGATGTGGTCTCAAAATTCAAATTCAATGTTTATATTTTCTTTTGTTTTAAATTTTTAAATTTTAATTAATAATGATTATTAAAGAAAATCGGGTTAAACAAGTCAACTTCAAGTTTATTGAATTGACTTGGACCTGGCTCACAATTTTTTTTGTCAACCCATTACCGGGCCCAACTTATTTTTCTATTGGGTTCATGTTGACCCGCTTTTTGTTTGTTTCGTGTGGGTGTGTCAAGATTGTTAGTCGTATCCCTAGTGTAAGCCTAACTTTTAAGTCATATTCTCTATTTATTTTTATAAAAAAATTGTTGCTGCTGGTCTGCTGTGCTGCGGTTAGGGATGTGCATAGAAACCGAAAAACCGAAACCAATCCATTAAAATTGACAAACCGAAACTATTTCAAAACCGACAGTTTGGTTTTAAATTTTGGAAAAACCGATGGGTTTGGTTTCGGTTTTAACCAGAAACCGCCCCATTAAGAAACCGACCCACTAATATTTAATATATAATATATATTTTTTAATTTTATAATTAGTAAATAGAACTCAATGAAGCCCATTAAATATTTCAAGGTCTAATTACTATGGTTAATAACTTTTCATTACATTTGTTGTTTACTCCTCTTCATATCAACGTTTATATTATGATTATATGATACAAAATACTTTTATATTTTGAATATTTGTGATGAAAATGGTATTTAGTGCTAAAATTTATTATTAGACATTGAATTTAATGCTGAAATTTAGATATTATTGCTAAAATTTATATATAATGCTGAAAAAATGAAGGTTGGTGCACGAAATTATATATTAATGTTGAAAATCAGATGGGTTTGGTTTTAAAACCGAAACCGAACTGTTAATGGCTAGAACCCACCAAAACCAAAACCGATAGAAACCGAAACCATTAGGTTTGAAAATCCTAAAACCTAAATTAGCAGATTGGGTTCGGTTTTAGCTTAAAACCGCCCCAAACCGCCTCATGTACACCCCTAACTGCGGTGCTGCTGTGCTGTTGTTGTTTGCTGCTAAACTGTTTTATTTAATAATAATTATTATTATTACTAGCTTAATACCTTATGTATAAACATGAGAGATTGTTAATGTACATTTTAAACATTTATATTTTGAAAACTTAAACATATTATAAATCCAATATCGATTAAAAATGAAGAAACATTGAGAAAAATCGAAAGATGAAAAAAGAAAATTGGTATACTCATAGATCTGCGCCAATAGTTGTTAATGGAATCAGGAATTAAGAATTGATATGAGATCCAATTAAGAAGACGGATAAACCTTTTCTATTAAAAGTGAAATGATTGTTTCATACCCCTTTATTTTAATATATATTAAAGATTAAATATTGTAATCACCGCTGAAATTGAAGTCTACATCAATGGATAATTTGAGTAATTAGTAATGAATTAAAACATATACAAGTTAAAAAGGACACTCATACATGTTATTAAGGGTGGGTAAGAAAAAGGCAGAGTAGTATTTCAACAAGCTTAGTCACTAACAATGTGTTTTATCCTTTTATGTAATCCCATTATATGTACATATATATCAACGTAGTAAATAATTAAATTTCTGCTAATAGCCAGCCAGTCACATACCTGCAACTTATGCTCAAGGAAACTGTTAATTTGTTTGTGGGTTGGCTAGTTCACATTGCTATACCACTTGTCCACTTGTGTTTGCAAATTTTAACACGGAGTTTTAGGCTTTGTTTGTTTTTTAAAATAAGATCTTATTTTGAATAAACGTCTGCGCGCCCGCAGACGTTTCTGATAAGTTTGTTTGTTTTTTTAAAGAAACGTCTGCGTGTCCGCAGACATTTCTAATAAGCTTGTTTGTTTTTCGCAGACATAAGACCTTATTCTGTCTTATTTTTGCTTATTTTGAGAAGCTAAAAACTACATCTTTTTTCGTAGACCTTCTCAGACTTAAGACCTTATAAACCACATCTTCTCCTGAAGACATAAAATAAGAAATAAGACGTTTATGTCTTCAAAAATAAACAACACCTTAGTTTAACTTCTAAAAATCATGTGTTTTTTGTATCTCATGAGAAGTTCATAATCTCATGAATGGATTAAAACGCAAAATAAAGAAGCAATTACTATAATACCCCTCAAAATCCCGTGATAAATTGGCTATTCCGTTTGTAAATTGATAGATGGAGGAATTTACCTATGTTGAAGTTAGGTTCAAGGTCATTTCATCGACTAATTAAGCTTGCATCACCTAGCTAGGAAAATGATATGAGCTAACTTTACATAGTATCACAGTCACGTGGTTGGCCAAATCTGCCACATACACTCTACATAACCAATAAGTATTCATGTATTAGACGCAAAGAATATCACACGTGAGGGGGCGTGTTGAGTATTGTCATACGTCAAATGAGATGTGACTTTATAATGTGTTTAATAAGGATCATGGGTTACTCAACCTATAGTCAATTGGCTTTGAGTTGAAACCCCACAAACTTACGATTATATATTATATCATTTAACCTGAAACTTTTATTTACTAGTTTAGTTTCAACGAAGTTTAGAACCATAGAACTATGACAAAATACACTTTACATATGGACTTAGAAGAGTCAAATGGGTGGATTAGGTAACGGGTTTAGGTCAAAGAGACCATCTCCAAGTTTGAGTAAAAGTAGGTGAGGTTGATCCATCAACAATTTGTCCCATTTTTTATTTATTAAAATTTATTAATGGGTATTAAGTATAATTAAAAAACTATATAATTAACTATAATTTGCTTTGCTAGAATAAAAGAAGGATTTAAGCATTCAAGCACAATTTTAGACAGCTTTCGAACTCGCTTAAACCGACCCGCTATCTTGAAAGCTATTTTTCTTTGTGTAAATAATAGTTGTTTATTTTCTTTTAAAATTAATCGGGAGCAAAGGCTTGGCTCAAGGCCGACAGAAAATTAGAGAGGGGAAAGAATCATATTTACAGTTGAGAGAGATTGATTCATTGATATAAGATCATGGGTACTGGGTGTCTATTAATCTTTCTTAACTCAAATGCCATATTAGTGTCACATCATTTTTCCTTCTTTTCTCTGCTTACCCGAAACCCAAGGATAGCATAACCCAAACAACCCAATATTTTCTCTACCTTACTCTCTCTTACACTCTTAAAAAAAATCAGCTGGTGAGCTCGGGTTCGGGAAGCCGAGAGCTAACCCGAAGAAGGGGGTGTACCGGTATTCTCGAGTCACCCGAATGCAACCCAAACACTCCCGAACCCATTCGGGCTTACCGCTACAATTGACATAATAGAATGATGTCCCCCAAGAAACCAAAAAAAGAAAGACTTGTCTATTTCTTTTTCCATACATGAAGCCTACGAGTCAACCTACTGTAAGGATCTGAATGCATAGGAATCATCTGTAAGCATTTTAACATGTGAGATACTAGCATGGCTCTAAATAACGTAAGACATAGCGTGATGGCGAGGTCAAGTCTTAAGTTTTATGAGCCATGACGTTTTTAAGGCGTGTCTTAGAACGATAATTTTGTATATATTTTATAACTATATATATTCAATTTATCATTATTATTATATAAATGACAAAATACAAATTTATAGAAGTTCAATACACGTGATCGCAAAACGTGTACAAAAACGATTTTATGCACGTGACGCCTAAAAAACTCGTTATTTGGCGCGTAAAGACGCACCTTGGCATGCGCCACGCCTAGGATTATTTCTTAACTGCGGAGCCACGCCATAACGCCGTCATAGCGCGTCTTTAGAACACTGCATACTATTAACATTTAGCTAAGGGCATTCACAATCCATACACTCCACAAGAGTTTAATGGATTGCCACATCAGCATTCCACTATCTATACAACATTATGGATTGCCACATCAGCATTCCACTATCTATACAACATTACTCTTTAACCTCCACACTCTATTAAACTTTATATAGTATAATAGATTTTCATATCAGCATCATATATATATATATATGTATGTATGTATGTGTGTGTGTATATGTATGTATGTATTAAGAATTTTTTTTAAAAATATAAGTATATTAAAAATTAATTAACTTTACAATATATTAAATTAAACTATACATAATATAAGAAAAAGTAAATAAGATATTTATATTAAATTTGTGGGTTCACTGTTATTAAAATTGAAAGAAAAAAAAAGATTAAGGCCCACCAATTTCTATACCACGATTATCACACAGTTGGCAGTAAATGCAATCGTTGCTTTATTTTCGTTGACAATTATTGCGATAATAGACATCAGTTTGTTTTAATCTTAGTTGAATACGTGTGGAAGGAATATGTTTGGTTACAGGCGGAAAATTCACACAGTATTAGTTAAGTTTAAAAAGTGTTTTATAAAAATCACTTATCCCTTTGTTTCACATAACTCATGGATAATTTTGATGGAACACTTTTCAAACTTGTTTACTATTATGTTAAATGAGAAATGATATGTCCTCGTACTTTTTGTTCCTATCTTCCTATCTACTTAATGTTTGATATATGTAATGTACTAATTTTCTTTCCTCACATTATCTTTTGATTTTAACATATGTCTTAAACAAGTAAGTAGAAATAAAAAGTAGAAAAATATACCATTTTTCACGTAAAATTTCCCGTCTGGACATATATGCATGTCAATTCCAAAAGTAAATGCTAGCTCTAAGCGTCATAGATTAGGATAGACCTACACATTTATTATTTCATTATTGAGATAAATGATTTTTAAATTATAGCACAAACTATATTGGATTTGAGGGTGTTTTCGTCTCCAAGTCGAATTAAAAAAAAAAACCATTTTGTTCAATCTGTTTGTAAAAAGATGAACTTTATCTCACATGTGTAGTGTAGATTCATGTGTGACATGCATGTATGTATATGTTCTTTGCCATGCGGATTTGATAGTTTATTTTGTAGACAAATAATTCTGCTGCAAATGTTTGGCTTTCGATAAGGGTTTTTTTTCCTGAATCGGATATTTGATAGTTTAAAACACGCCCACACCCAGGCTCACCCTTCCCGGCGACCCCTCCCCTTGTATCTCAGCCCGATCATGCCACCGTAGTACCGTACACCACCGTCTATGGCTACAAACGAGTCGATTAGAACTCAAGCTCGACGTAAGTATTTTACACTAAGCTCAAACTTGTTGATAGCTTGTCGAGTCTTCATAATGTAGACTCAAGCTCGAATATTTAAATTTATTATAAATCTATGAAAACTATATTAAATAACAAATATAATTATGTATGAAATTCCTTTTTTAATAAAGCCCCAATAAAATTCATTATTAATAACGTTAGCTAAGATCTTGGTCAAAGTATTACTTGTCACAAATTCTTCTGGATCGTGCTATCGAAGAATTCGCACCTTGCTTAAGCTAAGCCTCAATCTCATCTACTGTTCTGTTTCTTGGTTTAAACCCTAATTTCAATCCTATTTTTATGGGTTTAGTTTGTTGACAGGATCTTTGGTTGCTAATGAATTATGAACATTAGGGATCTTCCCCTCATTTCCCTTTTGAATCTTTGACTGCTTAAGAACATTAACCGTAACAGGGTAATCCTATTAATGAGTGATGTTTATTTAGTAAGTTAAAAAATAACTATTAGGTTTTTAGGCATAAGTTCGAATTATCAAATCTATATGCAAATTGGGTTTGGTTTACATGGAAATTATTAATTTGGTTATGAGACTTGGAACTGTAATACTGTAAACATCAAATAAGATGGAGATGGAGACACAAGGACCTGTTCCTGTTTAGACCAGGTCCAATTAAACGAAATATCTATGTTGCAAATTTGGGTCCTACATGAACTCTCATGCACTTAGGTCTTAGGTCTCACTTTCGCTAACAAGCTGAGCCCAAGCATGATGGCCACTTATGGTTCCGACTCAGGTTACCAGGCCTCGGTGCATGTCAGAATCCTCAGGTAGGAAGTTTTTCAGGTTGCACAACTATAGCACGGGCAGCTAGACAACAATCAGGACCTAGATCTTTAATTTGGCAGCCAATTTTCTTGATACTTTCGGCTACTAGCTAGAATGGTTCTGTTTGATATTCGGTTGTGATTGATGATATTTTGTTTTCAAAAACCCATGCTTAAACACATTTTGATTCAGATGGTTGTTTTGTTTGAAAGATGTATTGTTTAAATGTTCCTATTCGCATGGAAGTTGTTGAGCATTTTCCTTGGGGTTACAAATAAAGTCGACCTATAAACCAAGAAAACTCATGTCATCCTAATGGTTTCCTGGCAAGTGAGTAGTTTCATTGACATTTATAAAGGGAATAGCCTTATGTAGTTATTTGGGCTTAAGAGTAGCATTTTTGTGGTTTCTTTTCTGAACTCGCTCTCAGTGTTTCGGGTCATGGTGTATCTGCATATATATCAAGTCTTAAAAGGAGTGGCAGTGTGAAGGTTACGTTTCTTTTGCACAATTAAGTTTTTTTATGTAATAAAATTTTATTTGACCTATTCAAAAATAAAATAAAGAAGCCCGACCAAGATTTTAAATCATGGAGAGTTTAGAAGACTTGTTTACTTCCATTTTCTAAGTCAAGTTAATGACACTTTGTAAGTATATGCGGAAGATACTTTGTTCACATAAAAGTCTTTGTACGTATTAGATTTTATAAACTCATGAACACGGTTGGAAGAAAAACATTTACCAACTAAACACAGAGCCTAGCTTTGTGTTGGAAACTATAAACTAGTATTTTTCTTAGTCGTATAAAAAGTACAATACATCTAAAAAGAAAAAAAACTTCATTCATTAATTCTGTTTTTTGATCAACACACAAGCCTGGATGTCCTTAGTTCCCCATTTAATGCATACATCATCATATAATATAATGCTTGTTCTTGTGTCATTTCTGGTATGCATGGGGTCATTTGTCAGTGGTAGCCTGATTTTAGGGCTCAAAGAAGATGCCAACATGATGATTACAAAGTCCTGTATTGAGAAGGACAGCCAAACTCTGCTAGCTTTTAAAGCAGACCTAGCAGACACCAACAAGAATTTATATGATTAGGGGAGCAAAGAAAAGACGGATTGTTGCCAATGGGTGGGCGTACTTTGTGACAACCACACTGGTCATGTCATTGAACTTCATCATTCTACTTCTTCTAGTGGCTTGTCTTGTAAAATCAGTCCATCTTTATAGTTATTGCATCGGTTACAGTATCTCGATCTAAGAGGAATTGATTTTCAGTTCAATTCTATACCAAATTTTTTTAGTTCCCTTACCAACTTACGATATTTGGATATGTCTGCTGCTAATCTCAGTGGGTCGATTCCCCATGAACTTGCAAATCTTTCCAACTTGCTTTATCTTGATATTAGTCATAATTTCTTGAGCGGATCCATTCCTGTTACCCTTGGGGATTTAACTTCTCTTAAACATTTAAACCTCTCTGGAAATCAATTACAAGGTATCATTCCAATTTTTTTTGGAAATTGGTCATCTCTAGTTAACCTGGATTTGTCAAAAAAGCCTTCTTAACGAGTCGCTGCCCGACTTTGCCTGATGTTCTTCCATTGAAGAATTAATCTTAGATAGAAATTCTGCATACAGACGAGATCGTAATTTCACCCAATGTTTATCCTCAAATGGAAGCACTCATGATTGCACAGGCTGCCTATCCCTGCAGAGATTAGACCTCTCTAGTAATCGGTTAAGTGGGTATTTACCCAAAAGTGTGGGCAAGCTCTCGTATCTTGAATATCTTGATGTTTCGTTCAACTCCCTTGAAGGTGTAATCTCTGACGTTCATTTTCATAACCTCACCCAACTTACCCATTTGGACTTGTCTTTCAATTATATTGTGCTAAACTTGAGCTCCAATGGGTTAACCCGCTCCCGATTAACAACCATAAAGATGCAATCCTGCAAGCTGGGGCCTCGTTTCCCCATGTAGATCCAAACTCAAAGAGATTTTGCGTATCTCGACATTTCAAATGCTGGAATATTAGATCATGTCCCTGCATGGTTCTGGGAACTACCACCTGGGTTGAAGTTTTTGAACCTTTCTTCTAATGAAATAAAAGGTATGCTACCAGGGATGACTTCAGATTTTGAACGCTATCCTGGAATGGATTTGAGTTACAACCAATTCGAAGGTGAGATACCACCATTATCTTCTAAACTGGTAGCATTAAACCTCTCTG